>ML677379.1:1696002-1994617 GCA_007922305.1 Dermatemys mawii
GGAGTGCCGGGAAGTGGCAGGAGCCCTACTCTGAACACTGTTCCAACATTCTCCGTAGGTGTTTGTCCTGGAAGATATCTCGTTGCTTCAAGTCACTGAGGAGCAAAGGGAAGGGATTTTATTAAGATGCGGCTTCCGCCCAGGGCCATATGCAGCGTGCCTATGTGCAGCAATGCTCCCCCCACCCATTGTGGCACAGTGGCAGGGACTAGTGACCATGACCGGGACGGGGACCACGCTGGCTCTCCCGGGAAACCTGCGCAGGCGCATTGCAAGTGCTCTTTTTGAGACCTTTGAAGAGATTACTGATGATGACTACCGCGAGGTGATAGACTACATCAATGCTCTATTCCACATGTAGGCAAGCATGCAAGCATCCCCTTCCACCCCAAGCTGCCTGCCTTCCCCATAGAAAAGCAGCTTTACCGCCGCAATGCACTGCTGAGCTGGCCCCTGCAACTGCCGGACGCTGTGGCTGTCCGCCCTCCTCCTGGCTTTAGAGGAGAGCTCCTGGCTGCATTCCCCCCTGCCCTCCTCCTGGCTTGAACAGAGCACCAGGTGGAATGCCCCCCTCATCCCTTTCCACCCCAAGCTGCCAGCCTTCCCCATAGAAAAGCAGCTTTACCTCCGCAATCCGCTGCTGAGCTGGCCCCTGCAACCGCCGGACGCTGTGGCTGGCTGCCCTCCTGGGTTGAGAAGAGCTCCTGGCTGCATGCGTCCAGGGACTCCTCCGTGCCCTGGATCGCTGCTGCCTCGTCCTCCTCCTCCTCCTCCTCTTCTTCATCCTCCTGGTCTTCGTCCTCCTCCTCACCCCCCCCTTCACTGGTGGGCTGGGAAGTGTCCGTGGTGGTCGATGGAGTGACCGTGGGATCACCACCAAGTATTGCGTCAGCTCCTTATAAAATCTGCAAGTCACCGGGGCTGCCCCGGAGCGGCCGTTTGCCTCGCGGGCTTTGCGATACGCATTCCTAAGCTCCTTTACCTTAACACGGCACTGCAGAGTGTCCCGCTCATGGCCTCTTTCTGCCAAGGCCCGTGATATCTGCCCATAGGTGTCAAAATTCCTGCGGCTAGACCGCAGCTGAGACTGAACAGCCTCTTCCCCCCAGCAGCTGATGAGGTCCAGCACCTCACTATTGCTCCATGCTGGGGATCGCCTATTGCGAGGAGGCATGGGACGTGGAGTCATGATGATCAATCTGAATGATCACCTGCAACGATTCCCTGAGACCACGCCACGCAATCAATCAGATCAATGAGAATGATCACCTGCAAGGATTCCCTGAGACCACGCCACGCAATCAATCTGATCAATGAGAATGATCACTTGCAAGGGTTCCCTGAGAGCACGCCACGCTTGGCTGGAGCAAACAGGAAGGGGATTTTCAAATTTCCCTGGAACTTTAAAGGGCGGGTCTGACGTGTGGTCACCTGAGGACAGGACAAAAGAGTTTGTAAGTGATGACCAGAGTGGCTCGAACGGGAATTATGGGACAGGCTGGAGGCCAATTAATACGCAGTGGGTGTCCACATTCTTCCTGTAGCGCTACAGCAGGTGCGCTACAGCCCTTATTCCCCATGAGGAGGTGGATTTATAATAGCGCTATAACTCCGCGGTTATAGCGCTATTATTGCCTTGCCAGTGTGGACGGAGAGTAGGTTATAGCGCTCGTAGGGGCTTTATAGCGCTATGAAGTGCCAGTGTAACCATGGCCTAAGAAGGCTGGAATCATACTACTTACATTTTAAAAATCAAGAATCCAGCATATACTGGTTACAGACTTCTTTTTGAACAGGCCTGTCAGGGGAAATAGAGAAGAAAAGAGCTCTTATCTATGCAAAGACTACTGAGTACCTGAGACACATTTATAGCACCTGGTGATCAGTTAGAATAAGTGCCCTTTTTGTGCAAAGGCCTGGAATGATCACCTGATTAAAGGATGTAACATATAGAGCCATAGCTCTTCATGTTGAGTTGGGGCTAAGGGAATTGGCACCTTTTCCTCCACTAGATTGATCTTTTTGCCCTGGAATGAGCTGGACTGGGCAATCCAGGAGAATTTGGCACCATTGAAGGGCAGTTTCCTTGTAGGTCTGTAAGGAATGATTTCCTAAGACCAAACCCCATTGTTACTTTGCTTCTGAAGGGATTGGCCCCAGGGGAGGATCTGGCAAAGCTACATTAGATCTGCCATCCTAATCTGAAGTAAATTGTCCTCCAGTTAAGGCAACTCTAGAGATCAGCTCACCAAACTGTCTGCAGCCACAGGGCTCAGTAGGCAGAGAGACTGTTTACAAAGGTTATATCCTAGCCTAAAAGAAATCTAAATGAAAAGTATTCCCTGATGACAATTTTTGTAACTACTTTAATAGAGTCACACCTGTTTGTTCAGTGTAAATGACTATCTGAGCATAATCCCTGCTTTACAGTCCATTTGAGTATTTATGGGTCATTGGAAATCTGTTTTGAGTGGTTTCCTCTATCTGGAGATGTTAGATTCTGTTTTGGAATAATGATTAAAAAAAAAAGTGTCCTACACCAGAGCATTGAGCTGCTAAGGTTCCTATGGCTTAGCATGCCCAGGATGTTTAGCCATGTCCTTAACAGCTCCTTTTGGTTCTCCAAGATCTCCATCTTTCCGATTAAAAGTTCAGGTCAGCTGTTCATTTAGGGTAAAAAGAACCTCTCTTAAACAGCCTGATTTCCATGGACTCTTCTTACTTGGGTAGATGTATTCCATATCATCCTGTAAATTGGTCATATCCTCTTCAGAAAGCTGAACCCATGGGTGTTACACACTTCCAGCATCCCAAATTGGTAGATTCCGTTTCATACAGGTTTCAACGAGCTAGGATTAAGCCTCTCAGAGGGTATTTTGTGGTCTAAAAATCACTAAATGACAAAGCTGACAAAGTAGACTATTTCTGACTGCACCCTTTGATGACAGGAAAAGTCGAAGATGCATGAAAAGCAAGGGCCATGTGTGTTGCATCTTAATTCAGTTACCCACAACCTGAGCACTGAACAGTCGAAGTGTTGAAAAGGGGCCCCTTTCTTATTCTCTGCTAATTTGAGAATGAGAGAGATCACAACCTGGCAACTTGTTTCCCCATGGAGTGCTCTAATGGAATGGAGAAGTGTGAGGGAGAGGATGTATCTCTCACTTGTAGCAAGCATTAAACGAAACCTATCAGGATTGGGGGGAAATCGTGTCCCCTCCCGCCCCCCCCCAAAGAAAAAGGAAAAAATCAGACAAACTTCAACTGACCAGAAACCTCCCTCTTGAACATAAGAATGGTCCTACTGGGTCAGACCAAAGGCCCATGTAGCCCAGTATCCTGTCTACTGACAGTGGCCAGTGCCAGGTGCCCTGAGGGAATGAACAGAAGAGGTAATCATCAAGTGATCCATCCCCTGTTGCTCATTCCCAGCTTCTGACAGAGACTAGGGACACCTTCCCTGTCCATCCTGGCTAATAGCCATTGATAGACCTATCCTGTTTGATTGGGAACATGGGTTTTGCCATGTCTGATCAGAACACTGTGCTATCCAATGCAGTAACCTATTTCTGACCGTAACAAGTACCACATGCGTGTGGAATAACCAGCTGTAGGGAAAATTTCTTTTATAAACTACAAGTTTGAGTTTGGCTTAGGCACTAAAACGTGTTTATTTTCCTTATGGGAAAAAAATCAAATATAACTAGACATTCTCCTGATTCATATCAGTGTCTAATTTAAAAAAAAAAATCTAAATTTTTGGTCTTGGTATCTTGTGTCAGTGAGTTCCGTAGGTAAATTGTGTATCATATGTTTGGGGGGAAATATTTTCTTTGTATCATATTTAAATACCTTTTAAATTCCATATGAATAGCTCATTGTTTTGTACTTTGGGTGCTTTTCTTTACCCTCTCATTTTACCTTTGGAGCAATCACAACATTGCTGCAGAAGGATGTAAAGCACTCTTTCCCTTTCACCCCCTTATGGAACATTTTACTTTAAAGGCTGCCAATTTTAAAAAGGACACTGTCATGTTAATCTGCCTTTCTGCTTCCATCCCATAGTTCTTTATCAACATGACGAGATCTTTCTCATGCATTGCTTTCCATACAACTTCTTAGAATTCTCTCTGGTAGAAGTGTTTTTCCCCTCTCTTCTTTCTCTGCCCTCCTCCCACCCGATAGGTGCTAGCAGGGGTTTTCTTTCAGCTTCTGGAGGGAGATCTTCATTTCTTTCTTTTCCCCCATCTCATTTTCTACTGCTGGAAAAGATGCTCTTCTCACTCCTTTTCCTTTTCTTCAGGAAAAGGACACTTATTCTCATCTCTGAAATCCAGCTGAGTAAACTTCCTGCCAGTTAGGCCTGGTCTGTACTTAAATTTTAGACTGATATAGTTACATCAGTGATGAGTGTGAAAACTCCATGCCCTTGAGCAATGTAGTTATGCTGACCTAAACCCCAGTGTAGATGCAGCTAGGTCCACAGGAGAATAATTCCATCACCATAGCTACTATCATTTTGGGAGGTGGAGCTCCTATATGGATGGGAAAAAACCCTTTAATTGGTGTGGGCTGTGTATGCACTACGGGGTTATGCTGTCCTAGCTACTATGCAGTAACCATGCTTGTGTAGTCCCTGCAGTGTAGATGTACCTGTGACAGGGTCAGGCCAGATCACTACAGGGCAGTGATAGAAAGCAGATATATTAGTCCCAGGTTAAGCAGATCCCTTTTCCCTTAAGCAGGTAACAGGAGCTGTTTCAGAACAATCAGGAACTTGCTGGGACCAATTAAGGCAGGTTAATTAGGACACCTGGAGACAATTAAGAAGCTGATAGAATCAATTAAGACAGGTAGGCTAATCAGGGCACCTGGTTTTAAAAAGGACTTCACTTCAGTCAGTGAGGGGCTCACAAGGAGCTGACTGAGAGGGCGTACTGTTGGAGGACGGAGGAGTACAAATGCTACCTGGCATCAGGAGGAAGGTCCTGTGATGAAGATAAGGTGTTGAAAGGGGGCCATGGGGAAATAGCCCAGGGAGTTGTAGCTGTCACACCGGTGTTACATGAAACACTGTAGATAGCTGTGATCCACAGGGCTCTGGATGGAATCTGGAATAGAGGGTGGTCCTGGTTCCCCCCATCTCCCTCCCCCATATTAGATATAAGAAGAGTTGACTTGGACTGTGGGTCCCACCAGAGGGGAAGGTCCCTGGCCTGTCACCCGACCCACTAGGTGGATCAGCAGAGATTGCGGGGATTGTTCTTCCTTTTCCCCATGTTGGCCAGTGATGAGGTTAGGTGAATGAACGGCAGATTTGGCCAAGAAAGTGGCCATACTGAGGGCTGCCCTGAATCTCTAAGGCGAGCAAATTCTCCAATAAGCGCAGGACCCTCCAAGGCAGAGGAAGAACTTTGTCACAGTACCTTTAGAGAGTGGTGCTGAAGACATGAGGTAGTAGTAGCATAAATGTGCTTCATGGGTGCTGAACATGTACCTAGAACGTGTTGTGGGACCCACTTGGTTGTAAACACAAGCAAATAATTTTTATTTTTAGGTTTAAAAAGTAAAGTGGGTACACATTGCTCACCTGCCATTCAAATGGATTGCTGTAGTGAAACCTAACACATGAACACCAAACAGTAGTTGAGGAAGTGAAGACTCTTGAATCCAGTTGAAACGATATGAGGACTTAAATATGTAGAATATGAATTAAGGCCTAGACACAGATTAACATCCCTAGTCTTAGAAAAGTTCAGTGGAATCATTAATTACCTCAAGCAGTTAGGATTTTGGTTTTTCAGCCCTTCCCAGAAATGGCATATTAGCTTACTCTTTGTCATAGAATCTTGTACCTGGACCTTATGTTTTGTGGAATATTATTTGCTCTGCACTTACTTCCCATAACACTGTATTCTTGCTGTAGTTCCATCACTTACATGATATTAGCTACTCTTTGACCATTCATTTGGTTTCATACTGTTATTTGCCACAAATAATTCTCATTAACATTAAATTCAGGTTTAGTTTGTGGTTTTATTATTTTCTGGTACCATTGTCCTGGAAAGTATTTGAGTTCCTTTCATCCAACAGTTTTAGAATAAAAGTAAATGGAATACCTGTTTCCTGCAGCAGCAACAGAGCTAATACTGAAACTTTCCTTTGTGAACTTTTATTGGTCTCAGATTGAGGGTGAAAATTAAACCTGTTCCACGATTACAGTTCTGCTTCTAAACTATAAGTCTCCAGGTGTGATGTCTGCCTTCCATGATATTATCATAGTACCATAATTACATTGGAAATATTGTTGTCCTATTTTTAGATACACTTTATCTTATGCTGATGTAATGCGTTTTTATCTTGCGGCTGCAGGATTTGTGGTGATGAATTCTGGGTCAATTTCTGACAAAATGTGTATGAAGAATTAGTTTTCTTTCCAAAATGTAGCAATAGAGCACTTTCCTTTTCTCTTCAAATCTGCAATGTGAAGAGATGAAGAGAGAGTAATAAGACTGGAACTTTTCTTCTTGGAAAAGAAATAAGGAGAGATACGATAGAGGTCTATAAAATCATGACTGGTATGGAGAAAGTAAATAAGGAAGTGTTATTTACTCCTTCTCATAACACAAGAACTAGGGGTCACCAAATGAAGTTAGTAGACAGAAAACAAACAAAAGGAAGTATTTTTTCACACAACATACAGCCAACCTGTGAAACTCCTTGCCAGAGGATGTTGTGAAGGCCAAGACTATCTAGTTCTTTTTTAAACCCTGTTATAAGTTCATGAAGGATAGGTCCATTAATGGCTATTAGCCAGCATGGCCGGAGATGATATCCCTAGTGTCTGTTTGTCAGAAACTGGGAATGGGCAGTGGGATAGATCACTTGATGATTACCTGTTCTGTTCATTCCTGCTGGGGCAGCTGACATTGACCACTGCTGGAATACAGGACACTGGGCTAGATGGATCTTTGGAACAGTATGGCTGTTCTTATGTGAACTTTTATCTTTTCAGTTGGAAAAGAAACCAGGATCCTTCCCAAATATTTCCATTTAAAACCTCTTTCCCCTATATCTCCTGTTTAGGAGGCTTTATCTGGGTTAGAGGAAACCACTTGATGAATATTCAGTAAATTATGATTTCAGGGCTTATAACTTGGTTTTGAAACACTTTCAGAGTATCATAAAACATAAGTTTGTATTAAACTATTTACAATTTTTACTTTTTTTGCTGCTAAAACAGTTTCCTAATTTTTCTTTGCTTCTACTGTTTACTAATTTCTCGACTAGTCTATTCTTTAAATGTACTTTATTAATAAACTTTGTATTTAGAAGTCTTACAGTTTATCTTAAAATATAAAATTTCAGAGTTTGAATTCTAATGAAAATGGCATTGATGTTTTAAAAAGTTCTTAGTGTACATAAGAAAGCAGCTTGACCATTTTTGCTAAGATCAGGAAACAGCTTTTATTCATATTTAATTTTGAGAGAGAGCTGAATTTTTGTTCACAAATTGATTTCTTAAAAGCTGTTGAAATATTAGATTCACTCTGTATGAGTAACTGTTTCCTGTCCAAATATATAAACTGAATAGTTGTTAAAATAAAATCCAGATATCTGCAGGCGTCTCTAAATTTGCAGTATGTATTTATGAAGGGCTCTCATTTTGACAGTTAAAATGCTCATGTGAGCTATTAGGTACAGTAACTGTCCTGCAGTTCTCACTACTTGTTAACAAATTACTCATCAGAATGACTACCCAGCTGAGGTACTTGTGTTAAGCTTCAGAGTGTGCCCAGTGTTGTGAACTAAATATTTCCAGAGTCTGAACAGCGTGCTTGTATACTTACATTCTGTGTCCTCTCTGCTCACAAACCTGGCTACTTGAAGTTTATTAAGTATTACTGTGTTTTGGAAGTTATATAGAATTAAAGGTGGATCACTTGCTTTCACTCAGCCTAATGGATTCATAAGGAAACATTGTAGAAAAATGGATGTCAGTTTAAGCAATAATTTGAATTTTTTCTCATCGCTAGGAGGGTTGCAGAGAACACTTTAAGTGTGGGCAACTATTTGAAACACGCTCCTCCCTATCCCTCCTTTCTCATGAGAATGTGGACAACAGATGTGCTGAACTCAAGTAATTCTCATAAAATAAAAACTGTCCAATTTAACGATCAGCACAATTGGTGCCATAAAGGACTACAATAACCCTGGTTGGTTCACAGGTTTTTGTGTTCTGGTTTTGGGTCTAGAATGGACTATGTTTGGAAAGCTCTTGGCAGCTTATGCAGCTTTTTCCAATCACAGCATCCCCCTTTACTGGGCTCAGCTGGAGAACATCGTTAATAGACCTTTTCTGAGGTTTTTGTTGTGGATGTTGAAGAAGGGTTACTATTTTCTTTTTGTTTGGTTCTGTTGTCAGATCTGTTTTTCAGGTGTTCGTTTTTAGTTCTTAGGTTCAGAACTGCTTTTCCTCTGGTATCCAGTAGATGGCATCAATGCACTAGAAATGTTTCTGAATCCATTTTTTGTCGGCAGAGGTGCCATTCTAATTCTAGTATCAGACTCCCATGTACAGTTTGTGTTCCAAGTTTACCCTTGTGTGTATCAAATATTTAACCACTCTTCACCATGTTTGTGCTTGCACTACAATGAAATAAACAGAGTAGAGGGGGATTCAAGTTACAGATACTTCTGACCTTTTGTTGAGTATACAGGTTGGTGAATGTGCAAGTAGTTTTGCTTTAATGGTCCTTTAAAAAAAGAAAAAGTTTCAAAATTCTGGGGCAAATCCTTTCAAGGTTAGTTGTACTTACTGTTCAGTGATTCCTACAGATTTTGACATGGGTGTGTTAGTAATTGTTATCTTGTTTAATCTGAAATGGAGACATCATCTGTATAGGGATGTTTTGAGTGAAACTCGCTTCCATATTTTTTTTTAATTAGAAAGCATTAATATGATTTGACTAGCTGGCTGTAACTGCCTCCTAATTTCATTTTGGTCCAGGAGGGTTATTCAGAAGCCATAAGAGCGACAGCCATGAGTTTATTATGTAGGAATTTTAATCCTCAACACTGATCTTACTTGGATGAATAGAAGATGGAGCTAGAAGAAGTGGGAGGCGGGTCGGGGTTCTCTCTTTGACTCCAAGGGTAGAACTGAGATTGGAACCATGCAGAGTAATTTTGCCAGAGATGATGATCTTCGACTGTACATTAGGGATGATTACTCAGCCCTAACCAGAGATGAAAGTTCATTCTGTGCTACACAGAGTTTCTGCAACCAATAGAGAGGTGGGAGACCAATAGAGAGTTGATCATAACTCCCTGATTTTCTGGCCAGGGTCTTGGCAGATTTTAGAGCAGACTGTCTGCTCTAAATCCTACCAGCTTGCACTGGTCCCCAAGGGTTGGTTGTCCTAAAGTTCTCCCACATATACATGTATAGGTATGTGTGGGAACAGTGGTTCCCAAAGGCTTGCCCCTGGGAATTTCCAGAGTGCACTCTACTTAACCAAAGCCCTTATGCCTGTGAGGGTTTGTATAAGAGCCAACTATCCAAATTCTACATCTGTTTGTGGCTTCTGTGTGTCAGGGGACTCACCAGCTGGGAAGCTTTGCTGGTTTTCTCTTCTCACTTTGTGACACCTGAATAACACACAGGAGATGAGCAGACCAGTGCAGCCCAGAAACTTTTCCCTTGGTATGAGAGAGCAACAGAAGCTTTCTGCCCTGTTTCCACTAAACTCTGACATTATTACTACCCTTAGATATTGTGGAAGAGGAGCCATAGGGGGTGGTGATGGTACCGTCTCTTCCACCACCCTCCCATAGAGAGAGAATCTTTTGCAGTGCAGTCTGAAGCTACTCTTGGCTTCTCAGACCTTCTTGGAACCAAAGTTCTCAGGGAACTGGATTTCAGTATGCCCTGAGGGCCTGATCCAGTACCCGTTGAATTCAATGGGGAGTCTTTCCTTTCAATGAGAAGGCTTGGAGCAGTCTCCTACTGTATCCTGCAAGTTCCATGAACAGCTTCCATCAGCATGGGCCAGAGACAAATCTGTGGTCCTTATGACCCGAATAGCAAACTTCAGATAGAGGAACCATATGTTGAGCAAACGTCCCTTGCCTAATCAAAAAGCCCTAGAATATGGGGGTCGCACACATTTTTTTCAAAGGAATGGTGAAAATAACATTTTCAGGCATTAGAATCACAGACATAAGGAGGCATTCAAACAGTTAAAAAACAGATCACAAATTCTCCAGTTCTAAATTGTTTGGTCAAGTGCCCAATCGTGTTCTTCAGAATACATTGGGACAGCTAAAATGTGCAGGAAGAGTAGCCAGCTCTGTTTGCACTCAGATGCTTAAATGGAGTAGAAAGAAACCACACCAGTTTGCAAATGAGATAATGGAAGTTGTTAGTTCAAAGCACCCTCTTCTCTATCCAGGTTTTAACTTTAAGCGTCTAAATTCGGGGTTGGCAACCTTTCAGAAGTGGTGTGCCAAGTCTTCATGTATTCACTCTCGTTTAACGTTTCGCATGCCAGTAATACATTTTTAATGTTTTTAGAAGGTCTCTTTCTAGAAGTCTTTAATATATAACTAAACTATTGTTGTATGTAAATAAGGTTTTTAAAAAGTTTAAGAAGCTTCATTTAAAATTAAAATGTAGAGCCCCACGGACTGGTGGCCAGGAGCTGGGCAGTGTGAGCGCCATTGAAAATGAGCTCGCGTGCTGCCTTTGACACCTGTGCCATAGGTTGCCCTACCCCTGTTTTAGTACATATATCCATTGGGTCACGCTTGTCCATATATTTGTTGGCACCCCCAAAGAATTGTAATAAGTTGTGAGGAATGATTTTTCTTTACTAATATCATGTTGACTCTTCCCCCAGATATCATTTTAATCTGTGTGTGTGATAATTCTGTTCTTTTGATCGCTTTTTCTGGTACTGAAGTTATTCTAACAGTCCTGTAATTGCCAGGATCGTCTCTGGGGCCTTTTGAAAAAATTTGCATTACGTTAGCAGTCTTCCAGTCGTCTCATACAAAGTCTGGTTTAATTTATAGGTTACATATCATAGTTGTTCTGCAGTTTCATATTTGAATTCCTTCAGAGCTCTTGGGTGAATACCATCATGCCCTGGTGATTTATTACTGTTTAATTTATCAATTTTGTCCAAAACCTCCACCTCTTGATACCTCAATCTGAGACAATTCCTCAGATTTGTCTAAAAAAAGAATTGGTCTGGTGTGGGAATCTCCCTTACGTCCTCTGCTGTGAAGACCTATGCAAAAAATTCATTTAGCTTCTCTGCAATGACCTTATCTTCCCTGATTGCTTCTTTTGCACCTCAGTCATCCAATTATCTCACTGACTGGTAGGCTTCATGCTTCGGATATACTTTAAATTTTTTTGCTAATTGCTCTTCAAATTCTTTTTTTGGCCTGCTTAATTATACTTTTTTATAATTTATGATAATTTATAATTGAAATATAATTTATACATTGACTTGCAAGAGTTTATGCTTCTTTCTTTTTTTCTCAGTATAATTTGACTTCCAATTTGTAAGGGATGCCTTTTTGCTTCTAGCCACCTCTATTACTCTTCTGTTTAGCCACAGTGATATTTTTTGGTCATCTTTCTGTTTTGTTGTTTTTTGTTTGGGGTATACACTATTATGGTGTTTTTAAATAGTTTCCTGGCAGCTTGCAGGCCTGTCATTCTTGTGGCTGTTCTTTTTAATTTCTGTTTAACTAGCTTCATTTGTGTGTTCCTCTTTTTAAAGTTAAATGCTATTATGGTGGATTTCTTTGGTATTTTCACCCTACAAAAATGTTACATTGAAGTACATTATGATTGCTATTTCCAAATGGTTTAGCTATACTCACCTATTAAACTAGATCCTGTGCTCCCTAGATCCTGTGTTCCCCTTCGGAATGAGAGAGACCTTTAGACAGCCAAGCACATCTCTCTGCTCGTTTTTATGTACAATGTAACTTGCTTAAAAATCCTTTGTCTTTACCATCACCTGGAATCCAGTCTGTGATACCAAGCTGCATGTGAAGAATATAGTCTAGGTATATTGCAACTCCAGGCCCTTGATATTAAGGATTGTGAGAGTCTGGCTGCTTTTAAAATTTTCTATATGTCTACTGTCAGAATTTTTTTTAAAGGTAAATGTGTAGTTTCTAAGAGAGAAACTGATTGCTGAAATTTACTGGGCTAATAAATCTCTCAGGTCCCCCTTCCCACCTCCCTACGCTTGTAAAACCTTACACACATTCTTAAAGTCAAGCACATGAGCAAAGTCTTTACAGGATCAAGGCCTTAGCATTGCCTGAAGAATTCTTCAGAATAATTTTAGGCACATCAACCAGTTGTAAGTGGGTGGCTCACAATTTATTATTTAGTATTTCACCTTGTTTTTTGAATTCTGAATTAGTCATTCTACTAATAGCTATATCTTGCCTCACATCTGTATTTTTAAGAACTGGTAACATGAATTTTCATTCCTAGTAATTAAGAAATAAAATTCCCTTTGCTTTTATGAATATTGAATCACTTTTATCTAATCCAATCACTTATGTACTAAGTCTAAACTTTTGGCGATTGCATTTTTTTGGTTATTTGTATTACAGTAGCACTTACAGGATCCCAGCCACCCTTGGAGGCTCACTGTGGTGTACACAGTGTGAATAAATATTTTTTTAAAAAATATATTCAGTCTTCAGAAATTAGAAACTAATGGGCATATTTCTGTTTACCATATATTCTAGGCAGTCAGCAAGACCCTTAGAAATCAGTGGGAAATTTTATGAAATTCTGTGGACTTTTCTTCTCTCAGATTTGATGAAACATTTTCAAGATGTCAGGGAAAAGTCTCTGCTAACTTACTTAAAGCCCCCACAAAATATTAAGACATTTTCAAGCAGCTTTAAATAAAATATGGATTTATTTCACCGTCTTGTATTAACAAGAAATACACCCCCCTAAGATATCTCCCCCCCCCCCCCCCTCCTGGGTTTCAGTTCCTGTACCCAAGGAGATCTTCCTATCCCTCTAGGCTTTCTCTTGCATTTCCCTCTTAAATCCTAAATTAAGTACTAAACCTTGTCAAAATTAAATAAGCATTTTTTAAAGGGCTTGAAACCACGTTCTTTGGAGAGAGGCTTCAAATGAATGTAACTATAATGTGTAAAACACACTAGCAGGGCATTTGTTCTAAAATGTTAAGCAGTAAAATAGTTAACGATTGTTGAGATTTTACATCTATCATTGTTTTAGCGCTAGTATTTAATGGAATTGTATGGGACAATTAATACCCCCCAAGAAGTATTGTTGTATCACTTCAAATTTGAAAGGTTATCCTTGCAACACAAAAGGAAAAAAAAGTATGCAGAAAAGTTGAAATACCAAAAATCTATACACTCTGAATCTGCCATGTAGCATGGAATTTGTGTTTTATATATTTATAATGGACCGTCAGACTACTCCTCAGCTACAAATCTGAAATGTCTTGGAGCTATTTTGGAGTTACTTAAGCCTATTGGATGCTAACAAGTATGTATTTTCATAGGTACGTGCACACCAGTTAGTTTTACCACCTTGTGATGTAGTGATCAAGGCTGTAGCTGACTACGTCCGCAGTATTCAGGACACCACTGATTTGGATGCCATAGCAAAAGATGTTTTTCAACATTCACAGGTAAATTAGGGCTAACACAAAAATACATGAGCTTGGTTCAGCTAAAATTGTGTTGTGGATCTTTGTTGAGAGCAAGTAAAGTTTATATTTCTTTGCCAAAACTTAGTATTCAGCAGTTTCGAAAAGAAATTCTCTTTCCTTGCCTGTACTTAATAGTCGAGTACATGATTACTGAAATTATACTACATTCTTTCCACCTTGCCCTTTAGCTTTATTTATGTTCATTGTCATTATGAGCCCACTCTTATAAAGTTTGCTTTTCTAAGCTCAAAATATGATTTGTTCCTATGGTGATTGTTAATAAAAGTGGATCTTATATCCACTCAGTCATCATGATGCATATTAAAAATAATTCTCTTACCAGTGTGCCATAATAACATGTTAATTTGTTGATCCATAGATATTAAATTTATTCTTATATGATGTAGCATAGATAAGCATGTTACAATATTATGCCATGATGTATAGGTCACATGGGTATATTTGTTTACAAAGCCTGTTTTACTTTTTATTTTAGTCTAGAACAGAAGACAAAGTTACTCGATTTAAGAGAGCAGTTGCATATTATTCAGCGACTAATAAACCTATGCCATTTCATCTACCACATTACCTAGGTAAGTAACAAAAGTTTGTTTATAAGAAAACTGACTGAGATAATCCAAAATAAAAGATAGAGATGTTGAGGAGGTTGTCTTTATATTCATTATCTCTATTTTTTATCAGATTACCTTAAAAAAAAAACAAAAAACAGTATTCACTGCAGTGGTTTTATTTCTTTTAAAATAGAGTGAACAGATAGATTGAGCTCGTTTCCCAAATTGAATTTCCATTACAGCAACGACACTAATTGTCTTTCATCCTGAACAGTGCCTAATTCATTTCTGTGTTGGGAATCAGGATACTTAAACAACTAACAAGTGAAAACTGGTCAGCAACTTCATCAGGAAAATCAGTGTACAATACTTTTTTCACAAAACAGAGTTCTTGCTTCTCCCCAGTTTTTTCTTCCATTGTATACATGAAGAAATAAAAACACTGAAATTACATGTTTCACAGATGTGGTAGTTCATAGTTTAACTGTTACCACCAAAGCCTGAATATGCAAGTGCTAAATGTGACCAAGCTATTGTAGTAACTTGGAAAACATTTTCCTCCCATCTTACTGTATATCCTGTGTTATAAATGAAGGGCTAGATTAAAAGTATGGTAAGGTTGCAGAGTCAGGTATTCAGAAGATTACTTGATCTCAGACTCATTGTGCATTTTGTATCTCTTGGTGCGGCAGGCTGAATGGCGTTGGCAGTCACATGCTACTACAGTTCTTCCTTGCATCCCTGACTTGGCTCTATCCCCATTTATCTACCTTCATTACTTGTTCCCTGTGCAGTTAACACCTTGGCACTGTGGTCTCCATCCTGCCCCCTGGGTTGCCACTACTTTTGGACTTCTCTCCCCTTTAGGCTCCTGTTGTTTGCCACTGTTGGGCTCCTGAGTTATAACTCATCTTAAATGGAGCCTGTTTTAAGTCCTCCAAGGCCTGCATTAGGGTTAAAATAGTTGAGTGTTTTTCAGTCTGTTAGCTGGTGCTATCTCTAGTTGCAATTACAGTTTTATTGTCACTGATTTCCCTATTCTGCTAATCCTAATTAACCAATCCATGTTGGGTAGGTTGCAAGCCCAAGTTGGTATAGAGGGAAGGTAGTGCAAAGGAAGCTCTAAGGAGAGGAAGCAGGTGATCTCCAATAGTTTTCATATTGCAGTATACTAATCTACCTTGCATTCTTTTGAGAAAGATGTAAATAAGATTTTCTTCTTAACAAAGACAGCATGCTGCTACTGACCAACAGTGTTTTTTCTCTTTTGAATGCTTGTTGGACAACCAGTATTCTTATAGTTAGTGTCTAGAAACTTAAAACTTAAAGTTCCACTGCTTCTGCTGTATTCTAGTAAAAATGCAATATGTTGAGAATCTCAAGCCACTTTCATTGAAAGGTCATGTGGATTGAGTTCTAGATGTGATGGGATTTGGAGAATAAAAGTAGGCAGAATAACGAGAGAAATGGAATCAAAATGGAGAGAAACCAAAACAAGTTAAAATTGACTTGACAAACTACAGAGTTGGAGAGAGAATTATATAGTAAAAAAGCAGAAATGAACTCAGGATGGTAAAAATAGACACGGGAATAAGACAAGAACAAATAAACTGTAAGGACTAACTATATAAATAAATAAAATAACACTGCTCTACAGCCAAAATGCTTCTGAAATAAATGTAGTCAAACTTTACTAATTCTGGGTCACTGAGAACGAAAATGATGCTTAAAATTGTTGATTGGCTCTAGTTTTCAAGATATGCTTTTGGGTCAGTATATAAGACCCTTGACATGGGAATGGCGGAGGATAAGTGAGTTATAAAGGAAAGGGATCTCAATTTAAACCAGAAATGACTAAAATACATCTTTGACTGGATCTATGAATAAATCTATGACTGGGTTTGGACAGTACTTGCTTTTTAGGCAAAACAATGAATGATGCAATCTGAAGCTGATATTGCGTCATACATGATATGAATTGTATCATGTTCTTCCTAGAAGTCATGGATGATGCAATCATAACGAAGCTTACATCACTCTGCTGAATAAATTGCCCTATATCAGCTCTAGAAATCATACAGTGTCATGCTCTCTTATTTTTCAGTGTTTGATTTTGCAAAGGGACACATTTCTGTTTAGCCAAAGTGAGCAGAGATGCCTCGTACTTGTATGAACAGTGCAGATAACTTCTGCTATGTTTGTGGTGAAGTGACTTTTGCATCACAAAAGCGCAGTATAACCACTATGGTTAAGAAAGCCTATCACCTTTATTTTGGCTGCAAAATTGAAGATCAAGACAAGAGGTGAGCCCAATACATATGCTGCAACACTTGTGCAACAAATCTTCACCAGTGGTTGAACAGGAAAAGGAAATCTATGCCTTTTGCAGTGCCAATGATTTGGAGAGAGCCAACAGATCATACCGGCAATTGTTACTTCTTCATGGTGCCTCCAGTTGGGAAAGGTGTGTCAAAGAAGAAAAAGTGGACTGTGCATTATCCAAACATTCCATCAGCTATACGCCCAATACCCCACGGAGAAGGACTGCCGGTTCCTGATGCACCAGAATCATTCTCACTTGAGTCAGATGAGGAAGAGGAAGAGGATGAAACTTCTGGTCCTGAACCATCAATGTCACAGGACCCACATTTTCTCCCATCCTCTTCCTCTGAACCACACCTCATAACACAAGCTGAACTGAATGACCTTGTCAGGGATTTGGAACTACCCAAGAGTAAGGCAGAGCTGTTGGGCTCCAGACTACAGCAGTGGAATCTCCTGGCAGGTGATGTTAGGGTTTCCATGTTCCGTGACCGTCCAAAGGATCTTGTCCCATTCTTCTTCATGAAAGGTGATCTTGTAGCCTGCAACAACATCGATGGTGTGATGGCAGCCCTCAACATCGTTCACGATCCAGATGAGTGGAAACTCTTCATTGTTTCATCGAAGACCAGTCTTAAAGCTGTTTTGCTGCATAATGGCAATGTTTTGCCATCAATTCCAGTTGGTCATTCAGTCCATATGAAGGAAACCTATGACAACATGAAAACTTTTGAGGTGCATAAACTATGACCAACATCAGTGGCAGCTTTGTGGCGATTTTAAGGTTGTTGCTCTCTTGCTTGGTCTGCAGACTGGATACACAAAGTACTTCTGTTTTCTCTGCAAATGGGATAGTCGTGCAAGAGATTCCCACTACATCAAGAAAGACTGGCCACTCCGACAGTCATTGGAGCCTGGGAGGAAAAGTGTTCAGCATCCACCCCACTTGTTGAATCAAGGAAGATTTTGTTACCACCCTTACACATCAAGCTGGGTCTGATGAAGAACTTTGTCAAGACCATTGACAAAACACGAGCAGCTTTCAAGTACCTCCGTGGAAAATTTCCAAGGTTAAGTGAAGCTAAGATAAAGGAAGGTGTCTTTGTTGGTCCTCAGATTCGTGAACTTCTTCGAGATGATGCATTTGACCATGCACTGCGTGGCAAGGAAAAGACGGCACGGAAAGCCTTCCAGTCAGTGGCAATACATTTTCTCGGAAACTACAAGGCAGACAACTACAGGTGGTTGGTGGAAAACCTCCTCGAAGCATACAGAAGCCTTGGTTGCAACATGTCACTAAAGATACATTTTTTGCACTCTCATGTAGATTTTTTTTCCACCGAACTGCGGAGCAGTAAGCGACAAGCACGGCGAGCGATTTCACCAGGACATTGCAACAATGGAGAAATGCTATCAGGGCAAATGGAGCCCGTCAATGCTTGCAGAGTATTGCTGGACAGTGACAAGAGATGCTTCATTTAATGGATACAAGAGACAAGCCAAGAAGCGCCGAGTAGACACTGAATAGGACTAAACTATATACATTATAGTTTTTTTGCCTTTTGTTTCATAATACATTTTATTTATATAACCCTTTTGCTGCTTTTTAAAGTGTTACATAAACAGGACAGGTGAAATATCATCATGTAAAGCATCCATAAACACATGAAAAGACCTAGGTTTACAATTTATGATTAAAACTCTACTATCTACACAATATACATAGACGTAAAATGTAAGAACTTAAATATCTTAGAAACAGTAGCCAATCAGTTGTTTTAATTGTCATATCTGAATTCAGCACATCAAAATACATAATAAATATCACATTTTATCTCTGAAGCAGATGACTTCTAAAAAATTGTAGACCAGTGTAACTAGGTCAGGTGTAAAACTCAGCGAGGTTTGATTTTTTTTTTTTTATTTTTTTTTTAACCTCTAGATTAGTTACTTAGAGCACACATTGGACAACTGCTTTTTGACCAGACTGCATGTGTGGGGATGAGTATATAAAATGAGTACTATTGTGTTTTTTTCCCATTTTTATTTCCACCTCTTTTCCCCATTTGCTAATTAAACAGCCAGACCAAATCAGTTTGGGATGCCTGGGATGGTGCCACCGTATGTTCCTTCTCAGATGCTCAACATTCCACAGACCTCTCTACAAGCAAAACCTGTGGCAAGTATTTTCTTCTGCTTTTCTTGACTTAATAACTATTAGAAATGTCGTCTGCTAGACGCATGAAAATCTAGGTGAAGAGATAAAAACCTAGCCTGCTTTTCACAACCAGAGTTCATTGATAAAACTCATCTTCTAACTGCAGTGACTTGGCAGACTCCAGTGAAAGCATTTCTCGTGAGGAGTCTGGATGGCTGAACTCATACGTTTAAAAAAAAAAAAAAAGTCCATTTAAATAACATAATTCATATTATAACATCAATCTTTTTGTTGTTACCTTTGTTTTGAAAAAAAATTAATTAGGCCCCACAGATGTCCAGTCAGGGTGGAACCCAAGGTCCGGGCCCTTACCCATATAATCTCTCGGAGCCAGCAATCACCTTGGAAGCAGGTGGGAAAGGTCTTTCTGAGCAGAACAACTACAGTAACATTCCTCATGAAGGAAAACATACTCCATTGTATGAACGATCCTCTCCAATAAATCCAGTTCAGAGTGGGAGCCCCAATCATGTGGATTCAACCTATTTTCCTGCCTCTTCTACATCATCTTCCTCTGACAATGATGAAGGCAATGGTGGTGCTGTGAAGTAAGTAATGGATGAGATCATTTCAGTAACACTTTACATATTTTGAAATATTTATTCATGAGCAGAACCTTTTTCAGTATTCTGTGAATACAGGGAGAGCTTGAAGGTTACTGACAGAAAAGTTGTACTTTGTTGGGTCACTATGGCTGCCAATATATCTCTGTACTCTAGCCATTTTTCTAAAAAACAAAACAACCCCTCCCCCTACACTACTAGGTTTTTTACCCCATGCTTTTTCATTGTTCCCTAAGAAGAAAACTAATGCAGTGTGAGATCCTGATAAATGAGAACCTCCTCTTTTCAACTCCACAGTGAAAAAATACTTCGCAGCATTATATATTAGAGTTCTAATGGATAGAAATAGAAAACCCTGCTCAACTTACAGTTTTTGCACTGTTATAACTTTGGGAAAATGTAATCATGCAGTGAAGTTTAGTGTTTATGCAAGGATTAACAATTATAGAAAGTGACTGATGGCCCTCATCCACAGAACAGATACAGCAGAGAGAGTAGCGCTGAAAACTTCCTTGTTCTGCCCTACCATTGTGCCTTACCTCTTGCTTGGAGAGAAAAGGTAATTCAGACTAATTTGTATGTTCAGGTTTATACTATATCATTGGGTCTCAACCAGGGGGCCGTGAGCAGGTTTCAGGGGGACCGTCAAGCAGGGCCAGCGTCGGACTCACTGGAGCTCAAGGAAGAAAGCTGAAGCCCCACTGCACAGGGTTGAAGCCTGAGCAGCTTAGTTTCATGGGGCCCCAAATAATTGCCCTGTTTGCTACCGCCTAATGCTGGCCCTGGCTTTTAAATACAGAACATCAGGTGTTGTGACACAGGTAGGCCATGGAGATTTTATAGCGTGGTGGTGGGGCCTCAGAAAAAGAGGGTTGAGAACCCCTGAACTAGATCATATGTCCGTTTTGGTAAGAGAGTTGTGGAGTCTTTGTCATTACTGCTTACTGATTTTCACCAGGAATTTTGATGAGGATTATCTGCATGTAACCTTAAATAGATGTAGACATGTTGCATGCACTATGGTCTAAAGATGCCTTTAGAAGTTCAGATCTGTGTTGCTTAGTACGCAATTGTGACTGCATCTCTTCATGGCAGTACGTTCTGAGAGTCTGCAATTAATGGCAATAACCCTAAATTTTATTTTTTGTGGTGGTGTTGGCACATACTGGGGATATGTAGACCACATTATACTTTCTTTGCTTAATGAACTATGTACAATTACTTAATTATCCAGAATTAAAATTTCCAGTTTATAAAATTGGTACATTTATGTTAACAAGGTGTGTACACTAGACTTTTTTTTTTTTTAGTTTTTCACGATAATGCTGTTTGTTTTATGCAGTACATTCTGAACTAATTTAAATTGGTGTCCAGACAATATCAGGTATATAACTGTTTAGAGACAGTCTTCTAAGTGGGAAACTAGTTGGTAAATTGGTAGACATTGGAACTTCATTCAGAATGTTTTTCTACATTAATAGAAGTTAAGGTGATAAGTAACCGCATGGATTTGTCAATAACAAATAATGTCAAATCAACCTATATCTTTCTTTGACAGGGTAACAACCCTTGTGGAGTGTGGGGGCGGGCGGAGCAATAAATGTGGTATATCTTTAGTAAGGTTTTTGATTCTGTTTTGCGTGACCCTCTCATAAAGCAACTAGAGAAATACAACCTGGGTCCTAGATGGAGCTACTATGAGGTGGTGCATAACTGTCTGGAAAACCCTTCTCTGAGAGTGGTTCTCAGTGGTTCACAATCAAACTGGGAGGGCATAACGATGGGGATTGGTCCTGGGTCCAATTCTGTTCAGATTTTCACCAGTGATTTAGATAATGGCATAGAGAGCACAATTTTGTAAAGTTTGTGGACAATTACCAACCTGGGAGGGGTTGCAAATGCTTTGGAAGGTAGGATTAAAATTGAAAATTATGTGGACAAACTGGAGAAATGGTCTGAAGTACGTAGGATATTCAATAAGGACAAATGCAAAGTACTTCACTTAAGGAGGAACAATCAGTTGCACAGATACAAAATGAGAAATGACTGCCTAGGAAGGAGTACTGCAGAAAGGGATCTGAGGTCATGGTGGATCACAGTATAATACTGTTGCGGGGGTGGGGAGGGGACCAGATATTATTCTGGGATGTAATAGCTGGGCTGGAGTGTTGTAAGCAAGACAAGAGAAGTAATTCTTCAGGTCTACTCCATGCTGATATGGCCTTAACTGGAGTATTGTGTCCAGTTCTGGACACCAGATTTCAGGAAAGATGTGGACAAATTGGAGAAAGTGGTAGAGAAGAGCAGCAAAAAATGAATAAAGGTCTAAAAAAATGACTTATGAGGGAAGACTGAAAAAAATGGGTTTGTTTTGTCTGGAGTATAGAAGACTAAGGGCAGGGAACATAAGTTTTCAGGTACATAAAAGGTTGTTACAAGGAGATAGGTGAAAAATTGTTCTTATTAACTTCTGAGGATAGGACAAGAAGAAATGGGCTTAAATTGCACAAAGGCAGTTTAAGCTGGACATTAGGGCAAACTTCCTACCTGGGTCGGTGGTTAATTAAGCACTGGAATAAATTGCCTGGGAAGGTTGTGGATCTCCTTCATTGGAGGTTTTTTAAGAGCAGGTTGAGATACAATTTAGTCCTTAGAATTGTAAAGGAGTCTTAAAAGTATTTTTTAATTAACAATCCAAATATTAACAACATTTAATTAATAATTATGGGGATGTCATACTGTTTTCTAAACACTCCTGTATATTGGCATTTCTAATTTATGTGGTGTCTCTTAAAATTAGAAAACTCACTGACTGATAAAAATTCGCATTGACTATTAATGCAGCTATTAAGATGCATCTTACATTTTGCACTAAATACTGTAGTTTTTCTTTCTGTGCATTTATTCAGCCATGTCAGCGGGAACAAAATGAGTTGGGAAAAAACAAGAACCCAATCGGAAAACCAAGCACATGGAGACCCAGGTGACCAAACAAAGGTAATATCTTAATTTCCAAACCTCCAGATTTATTGCTAGAGCCTTACAAGCATATGGTAAAACTTCCAAAGGCACCTGTGAGAACTTTTTTTTTTTTAAAGACAAACTGTAATATACAGTGAGAAATGGCTTAAAATATGTTATGATATGCATACAAAATTGTAAACTCAGTAGACTAGCTCACCCTGCCATTCTTGGATATTTCTTTCCCTTTTTGAAATACATGATAATATACTAGATTGATTTCAATATGAATGCCTTTAGTAGTCTTAATGTAGCACATGCAGGATGTTTGCTATGTCTTTCAAGTTCTCTCAACAGATAGACCATGCAGCAGTTCCATTATGGATGCTTGAAGGTAGGGCATAAATGCACAACTCAGAGCTTTGTAGTTATCATAATCAATTAATGTATGAGAATTCAAAGATGGAAAAAAATACTATTACTTACCAGTTAGAGATTTTACTTTTAAAATGTCTGGGATGAATTCCACAATGAATAGTAAAGTAGTTCTATGAGTTTGAATGGGATTATTCAAAGTAAAGTACTACTTAATGCAAACACGATAGAGTTAATACCTTAAGAATTCAATATTCATTTAAAATTGTGCTAGTAAAAAGCAAATTCCAAAACTATTGTCAATTTGAAGGACATCATTCCAGACATGCGAAGTTTCAACTACATTTCAGTAAAAATGCACACCTTTTATACCTCCAGTGTAAATCCAAGTTTATAATAGAGATGAAGGCTAGCCATTAATTTATTTTCAGGCAAAAAATATAATAAAAATAAAGCCAAACCAAAGTCTGGAGTTATGGTGGAAAGACCTTATTTTCTTAGCTATAAACCCTTATGAGAATGTGCTAGTTCCTCTCCTTCCCCCAAAAGGTAAAATAAAAGTTCTTAATCCGGACATTCCGGTCAGATCTTGGGTCTGTCCCTGTAGTGCTAGCTGGAAACAGACCTCACCCATCCATACTTATCCCTGCAAGCCACTGCTTGTGGACAGTTCACAATTTGCAAAATGTCCATAAGGCCATACAATGTGCAGTGTATGCAGAAAACTGCTGTGTAGATAATCAAATGGACACATGTATATACTAATATCTATGTACATTTTAAAGTGTATACTTTGTGTTTTTCTGATAAGTTTTAAATGTGTATTTGCTTCTTTACCCATCCCTAAACCAGTTAAAAGCAATTGTATTTGTTAAGCACTATAGAAAAAGCCAAGTCTGGAGTTTGTAGATATATTATTTCACAGAGAGGTAGCCAAAATACTGGAAAGGTGAAAATATATTTTTAAAGTCTTGTTCCTCTGCAACTTTGTGTGTGTTCAAAATTTCCAGAAGAATTTCAACTTGGAATCAGATGTGGCATGTGAAGTTTTAAGGTAGATCATTTAGGGAGTTGAAGATCTGGCCTATAACAGAAAGCTAGCACCAACTCTAATGATAATGTGTACTTTCTCTTATCCTTTGGTGTATTTAATTAAATTGCAAGCTTTTGGGGCAAGGATTGTCTCGCTATGCATTTATACAGTGCCTGGGACAATGGGCTTCACATCTCAGTTAGGCCTTTTACTTATTACAGAAATACTAATAAATACTAACAATAATAATACTCCTAACTGTGGAGGTACTAGTGGTCTCTTGGATACTATTGTCTTGTTTGCATTATGTAGGGTCGATTGATTTAAATCACTGATTTTAATTGTGTATTGCAATTGTACTTTTTATTTTCCTGAAAGAGGTTGGTAACCATTAAAACAGCTGGCTTGCAACTAAATATAGCCTGTGTGCTTAATTTGGTGCTGCTTTTTGCTAACCAGGAGGATATATTATGTCTATACACATTTATTTAAGCAACTCTATAGCTTAATTTACATTTATTTCAGATACTTAATTTTTACATTCCTTACTGTATTAGAAAATGGGGAATGATGCATTTCTTATTTATTAGATTAATTTTTTACTTGTGATATGTGTCAAACTCTACCTGGATGGACATTAATGTTCAGTTAAAAATGGACAAAACCACATTTTAATTTTTTTATTAAAGAAAACTACCGTATATACTCATTCATAAGCTGAATATGTTTGGTATAAAAGTGAGACATCAGAGTGGAGGTCGGCTTATAAACGGGTTTGTAGACAAAATTTTATGATTTCTAACTCTGGGAAATTATTGAATTGAATATCTAATACATTGTCATTTTGTTTGCCTGGAATACCTACAGGCATGGGAGCCATGGCCACAGGGAGCTGAGGGGCTCCATGCCTGTGGACGCTCTAGGTAAACAAAATGTCCCAACCTGCTACCAGGAGCCAAAGTTTGCTGACCCATTTATTGATGTCAATACTGCAGCCTTTGAAAGTTGCAAAGGCTTTGTTTAGTGGACTAGATTGGCTTGAAATGAATACTAAAAGAGCAGTGCTGCAGATCTTCATGACATTTGACCCATGCATTTTACAAAATGCTACACCTTACAAGCCAATCAGAAAATACAATGAATGATAGTACTATAGCACTGGTGTCAGTCCGCTACTGTGGAATTTGATCTCTTCATGCATTTCTACCAATGGACCTCGTAAGTCTGAAGCCAATATGAAAATATAACCCACAAAACTGATAGAATTGCTAATAAAATTTAAAGAGCCTGTTATCACCACAGATATGTCAATCTACACGGCTGCTTTGAAATAAAAATAATTTGACAGTGATAAAGCAGGTGACATTCATATATAAAGTCCTACAAAATCTATAACTAGAATAATCTATTTTCATACTAGTTTCATACAATAACAATGGTGAAATCAAAAGCAAACGGTCTGCTTATCATGCAGTGTTTAAACTTAAAGTTGTTGAATATGCAGAAGCAAACAATAATTGCGCTGCTGCTTGTGAATTCTGAATCAATGAGATGCAAGTAAGAGAATGGCAAAAAAATAAAACAACACTAGAAGACATTCCAAGAAACAAGAAAAAATGTCCAACGAGGTGCACTTCATTTCCTGAGCTAGAGAAAGTTTTCAATAAGTGGGTTGTTGAATGTCGACAAAATGGGTATATTGTCACTAGAACTGGAATTTGTCTGTGTACTCTGCAAATGTCAAAAGACGACAAATACAAGTCAGTAAAACTGTCAATGTTTGCCGCATCAGCGGGTTGGTGTGCTCTCTTCATGAACTGTCACGGTTTCTTTCTTGGTCAGCGCACAAAAATAGCACAAAAGCTGCCAAGGGATCTGGAAGTAAAAATCAAATCTTTCCAAAGATTTATTATAAAATATAGAAAGAAATATGCATTTGAGCTGTCACAAATAGGAAATATGGACAAAACAATGACGACATTCAATCTCCTGAGCAACAGAATGGTAACCGGTGTTGGGACATGTTCAGGACACACAAGACAGATGAGGTGAAAAATGTGGTCAAGAATATGAAAACTACTTTGGCTTTAACTGGAGGCTTAACTTCAGTTCTACAACCATTTGATGTCTGCCTGAACAAACCCTTTAAAAACAGGCTATGCCAACTGTGGTCTGAATGGATGTGCTCAGGCATGGTGAAGTTGACAAAAGGCGGGAATCAGTCTGGTCGCCCAGTGGATCAAGAACACATGGGTGTCCATTCTCTTGGAAATGGTAGAAAATCATTTAGGAAATGCTGAATCAGCAGTGCACTTGACGGGTCAGAAGATGATGCCATATTTGATAATGACACAATAGAGGCAGATGATGGGAAGGGATTTGAGTCTGAAGATGACACTGCCGACATCCACTATGACAATGCAGGTGCAGCTGTGACTGAAGCAGAGTTTAATGAACTGTTTGGTGAATCAGAGGCTGACTCATACTTTGAAGGATTTTAAGACTTTTTAAAGTCCCATATTGTTCTAAGGTATTTGTTTTAAATATCCATTTACTGATTTTAAATAGTGACTGTAATTTTGAAGGTGAATACATATTTTTTCAGTTATTATAACAACAAACTCTGGGTATGTCTACACTACGCACCGGATCGGCAGACAGCGATTGATCTATCAGAGATCGATTTTATCGTGTCTACTGTAGACACAATAAATCGATTCCCGAGCTCACTCCCTGTTGACTCCTGTATTCCACCACCACAAGAGGCGGAAGTGGAGTCGACAGCAGGGGGTGGCAGCGCACAGTGTGGATGGCCAGGTAAGTCGCCCTAAGATACGCTGACTTCAGTGAGTTGCGTATCGTAGGTCGACACCTCCCATCTCCCCAGTGTAGCCCAGGCCTCTGGTTCCAGGAGTAAGCCATTGACTTCCAGCAGTTCAGTGGTGTTAATTTCTTTGGAACTTATCAGCAAATATGTACTCAATATTTTTGTATTTAATATAAATATTTTAAATAGATTCTAAGTTTCTGAGTTAAAATAGGTTATCAACATCAAATCTATTTAACTTTAAAAAAATCAGATTTTAAAAATTTTCTAAACAAATTTTTATTCAGCCTGATAATAACCTAGATAGTGCAACTACATGAGTCTTGTGGTAGTACACTTTTTAAACTAGATTTCCTCCCGCTTCAGTAGCAGCACAGTATTTTGTAAATTCTTATTTATAGTGCCATTTCAGCATCTATTAAATTCATTTTCAGAGCCACTAGAATTGGGGATAGGAGTACAATAATTAAATCCAAATAAAAATATACCAGTAATATGACACTTTGATGCTAAGTGTACTTAGAAAAACATTTTATAAAATAGATATAAAATGTTTTTCTAAGTACTTTAGTCTGTCAGTTATAGCAACTTAGGAATTACTTGTAATAGTAGTAAGTATTGAAATCAGATGAAAATATGACTTATGGTGTCCTCCTAAATTGAGAGATGACCAGATTGTTGTTAGTGAGATTTTTGCTTTTACTTTTAAGTATCTCTGAAAGCAGTTGTCCAAGTATTTTTTCATTGTTGGATAAGTCCAACAGTGTGTCATTTTTGGCTGTAAATCTTAATATTGAATTGAATTTCTAGTAACAGAATTGAATGCTATACTAGAACTCTTAACCAGAAGCGGTAGCAAAAATCTTGTGCAGTCCTCTTAACACAGGGAGCGTTATTTCATTCATAATGGGGGAAAAAACATAGACCCCCTCAAGATCAAATCACCTTACATGTTCGGTGCTTGTATGTTTTCCCATATTGTTCAAGATATGAACAGGGGAAGGTTTTGTTTTTATCTCCCCCCTCCTTCCCCCGTCAGTTTTTTTTCCTCCAGGCTGGAGTTGAAGGCCCTTGGTTTTGCCTTTGCCCAACTAGTCAATAAATCCACAGTAATGTTTATCAGAGGTTATTACTGCTATACTGGGAAAATATTAATGTAAAGAAAAATTACTTTTTAATATGATGAAAGTTAAAATTTAAATTGTACGATGATTTGAATATGATATCTTATTTTTAATAATGGTTATTTGCAGGCAAACAATGACTAGAGTAACCTTAAGATAGGAAGATTTTATTTTCAGCATTCTGTTATGGTTATAATTTTGATTCACTTATGAGCATAAAATCATAGAAAAGTAGGGCTGGAAGGGACCTCGAGAGGTCATCTAGTCCAGCCCCTGTACTGAGACAGGACCAAATATATGTAGACCATCCCTGGCATGTGTTTACCTAACCTGTTCTAAAAAAACTTCCAATGATGGGGATTCCATAACGTCCCTTGGCAGCCTATTCCAGAACTTAACTATTTTATAGTTAGAAAGTCTTTCCTAATATCCAACCTAAATCTCCCTAGCTGCAGATTAAGTCCATTACTTCATGTCCTTCCTTAAGTAGACATTGATTTCAGCCCTCTTTGTAACTGTTCTTAACATATTTGAATACTGTTATCAGGTTCCCCTTCAGTCCTATTTTCTCAGGACCAAATATGCCAAGTTTTTTCACCTTTCTTCATAGGTCAGGTTTTCTAAACCTGTATCACTTTTGTTGCTCTCCTCTGGACTCTCAAATTTGTCCACATCTTTCTTAAAAGTGTGGCGCCCAGAATTGGACACAGTACTCCAGCTGAGGCCTCAGCAGTGTCAAGGAGAGCAGGGCAATTACCTACCAAATTTTACATGTGACATTTCACTGCACTAACGTTGTCCTGATTTCACCCCCAACGCAAAAGGGTGCTGGGAGTGAAAAGAGGACTAGTGCTAGTCCTGAGGACTAGTGTGGCTCTCAGGCACCTTTGCCTGCTCCTTCCCACTCTCCTGCGCTCCCCGCCTCCGCCCCTCGGTAGGAAGGCAAACTGTTTCAGAATCACCCCAGAATATTAGCCTTTTTTTTACATCTGCATCATGTTGTGGATCACAGATTGAATATGAGTCAACTATAACTCCCAGATCCTTTTCAGCAGTACTACTGTCCAGACAATTATTCCTCATTTTGTAGTTGTGTGTTCATTTCTTCCCAAGGTGTGTCTGCACTTGTGGCAGCATTTACAGTACATGCAATACACATGTAGCTAGGTGCCACAGTGAAAGGCTCAGGCAGCAGGGAAAAGCTCTGGTAACTCCCTGCTGCAGGAACCTTTCACTGTAGCAGGGAAAGGCTCTGGCAGAAGAGAGGCAGCAGGACACTGTAATGCTAAAAATAGAGCCTTTGGGTAATCCATTCTACATGTTTGCACTTTTGTACAGTCAAAAAAAAAAAAAAGAATGTTTTCATTTGGCAGACGAGGGTGATGTAATGCCCAAATATATTTGTTAACCTAAGGTGTCACAAGGACTCTTTGTTGTTTTTACAGGGACTTGGGTCACCTTACTTATGTCGCTCTGGTATGGATGTTTCACACACTTGACCAATGTAGTTAAGCTGACTTAATCTTCTAGTGTAAATCAGGCCCCAGAGAGTATGTCTACACAGCAAAGAAAAACCTGAGGCTTGCCCGTGTCAGCCAACTTGGGCGCCGGGGCTATTTCATTGCTTTGTAGACTTCTGGGCTGGGGTCTGGAATTTAGGACCCTGGAGCCTGGAAGTTTACACAGCAATGAAATAGCCCCTTGACCCTGAGTGACATTGCTATGTTGACATATCCGGAGGGTCACAGCTAAATACAAGGTGAAACAGATGGTTTAACATGAATAGTTAACAGATTCTGAGAGACCATTCAAAGTGAAGTGGCCTGTTAACAGCTCTGTAGTCACAGGCCAAAAAAGGGTTACAGCTTGTTGTAATAAGCCATTAATCTGTTGCCTTTATTAAGGCCATTATTTTTAGTGTCTAGCAAAGTTATGAATGTAAGCTCCTATTGTGGGTGCAGGGAGAGACATGCCAAGTGCCTTTTTTCTGTTAATGTGCAAGTTTATTTTTCTATGTAACCAATAAAAGCATATTTTCTTTTGTATGATGTATTACAGGCAGAAGGTTCCTCGACTGCCTCTTCAGGAAGCCAGGCAGCTGAAGTCAAAGGGAATCAAGCCAGTAGTCCACAAATCCCATGTCTGTTATCAATGCCCACCAGGAACCATATGGATATTACCACCCCTCCATTGCCTCCTGTAGCACCTGAAGTATTAAGAGTGGCAGAACACAGGCACAAGAAGGGATTAATGTATCCCTACATCTTTCATGTCCTAACCAAGGTATGACTCTGAAACTCTAATTTATTGTGAAACAGTGATTCTGTAAAGGTATCCATATCTAAACATCTGACCAGACTGCATCATCAGGGGTTATGCACACTTGCTCCTGCTTAGAGCTCTGACCTACTAGCACTTCTAACAATTGGTGAAAAAGGAGCTCCAGATAGTAACTCTGGGAGTGAATTGCACAACAGGTGTCTGACCCTCATTGTTAAAACTTTACTCACAAAATAGCTGATCTTTTTTCCTGAATTTTTTCTATTTTTTCCTTTTGTATTTTAAAAAAGTTCAGTGGGTGTGGTGCTTCTCGAGTCTTTGGCACTTCTGCCAGTCTCTCTCTGACATTACCTGGTTCAGAATCATTTAGATATTTATAGTGATATGATGGTTGTCTGGCTCTCTTTTTCCCCTCACTGTTTCTTTTTCTTTTGATGTATCTGAAGAGAAACAGCCGGCAGCTTTAAGAAATTCCTCCAGGTGTGGCCATAAAATGTTCATTATGGATAAACATGATTGCTATCTTGAGTGCCTGGCAAATACATGGCAAGCAGACAGGTCTTAGGGAGATCACTTGAACATCCCTGTTCTGCTCACTAAGTCCAACAGAAATCTCTCTGGATGACCTTGGAGAGCAAATCTTCCATGTCAATGGAGGGGAGTTCCTCATCTTACTACAAAGAGGCTGTGTCAATGCCAGTTGATTCAGTGTAGTTTTAATGAGATTTCCCAAAGCTGCGTGTTTTGGAACTATCAGAGGGCGGCACTGTCTGAGTCATTAGAGCCAGTGGGATGCAATGATGCCCTTGGTTTGCTTGCTATAGATTCAGAGGACAAAATTGAATCCAAACCTCCCTCTAAGCGCAGGCTGAAAAGATCCTTCAACTTGATTCTTCTGACCCGGTCTCATCTTCTCATACTCCTGTTCAGAGCAGTTTAATTCCTCTAGTAGTTCCATCCACAACAGTTGTGGCAGCAATAAATCCAGTCACTGGATCGTTAAACCATATTATATTATTCTCATTGATATCCTTAAAGCCAGAATATCATTTAATTTGCAGATGCACATGCCATGCTCTCTTTGAGACTTGGACAGTCTCTTTGCTATGTTTATACAGTGCCTAGACCAATGGGGCTGGCTGGGACTCCTCTGTACAATAGCAATATAGATAATATTGCTCCTGGGGGGCCTTCTGCCTAAAAATTAAAAATTCTGCACCAAAAAATTAAACATTCTGCATACAATATTAAAAATTCTGCACACAATGTTTTAAAATTTTGCAAATTTTATTTGTCAGTATAACTCTACATAATCACACCATTCTCAGTTAGTTTGGTAATTTATTCCAAAATACTTGTCAGCAAATATGTCTAACAATACAGATACAAAAATTCCCCCAGGAGTAAAAACTTAAAGAAACTCTTATGATAGCCCAGTTTCTGTTTCTCTACCCCTTACCTCCCCCCCCCACCCACCCAGCCAAGCCACAGAGTCAGACACCTACACAGTGCACAGATTGAAAGTGTTTTGTACTGGACAGAGTACGAATTCCTTTTCTCACACCCTTCTCCGGGATCCCTGGGTGTAGTGGCCGCCAACAAAAGGGATCACCAAGGATAGGCAAGTTCTATGCCCAAGGCGAAGGATGCAAACAAATTGGATGTGTTCATTCGGAAGGCATATTCCACAGGGGGCCTACAGCTCTGCATAGCAAACCAGCAAGCATTGCTGGGTTGCTATAATTTTAATATGTGGGAGTCTATGTCAGAATTCAAGGATCTGCTCCCTTAGGACTTGACTGGAGTTTTCCTCCCTAGTCAAGTAGGGGAAACTGGCAGGTGCCTCCCCTCAGGCGACCCTTGGTGCCATTCATTCCGTGATCAGATCAGTGGTTACAGCAATAAAAATGCATATGAGCTCATGCTTGCAGTCCTCTGGGCTCCCCCATGAGGTCAGCAAACTATGTGGGACTTCCCATGTGAAGGACCATCACTGTTCTCAGAGCAAACAGACGCTGGGCAAATATTGGAGAAGGATGCAGTGGAGCAGCTAGTTGCTATTACTCTCCCACTTCCAAAATTAAAAACACCTTTCTTTCCCCTAAATAGAGGGGAGGATATGCAGTTCATCTTCTTCCAAGTACCAAAAGCCTTGAATACTTTCTGGGTACCAAAACCCTCAATGACCCCCTCCCCAGTTTCCAAAATCGTCTCCATTTCCCTGCCAGTTTCTACAGTACAATTACTTTTTCAGTACAACAATCCGCAGCACACTGAAAACCTAAAATCTGAGAGGGAGGGAATTGATGTAACAATATTGTGTCATGTTAGGTACCTTCCCATGTGACTTCAGGGCTGTTGCTTGGAATACAGCTTGTAAGGAATTTAATCTATAAGAAAAAGACAAAATAAAGTTTTTATTGTGGGCAAAGCACATGCATGTATAAACAAAATATTGAATACTTGTACTCATTGATGTGTTTGTATAATATGTAATACTATAGAGAAAATTGGGATTTTAACATCTTAAATTGAGATTCTGTGAGGGGAAAGGTAAGTTAGTAGTGAATGCTTTTAATTTTCATAAGATGCCTTTTTTTTTTAAAAAAAAAAAAAGGGGGGGGGGGTAGGGGGTACAGGTTGGTTGACCCTGCTGGAATCTCACTAGGGACATAGACTACTCTTGATCCACTTGTGCAGTTCACACTGGTATTGGTGGCATTTCTGTGTGTACTTGATAGACAATAGTCTATGACCCTACAGAAATTATTGGTGCATACTTTGTCAGAATAGAATAGGAATAAGGAATAGTTAAGATTTAAAATTCTTAATGGGTAGAAAGTGAAGTTAGTTGTTTGCCTTGTAACTCTTAATTACCCATTTAATTTTAAGTGGTCTCTTAACTGCATGAATGAGCACCTTATGCCTAACAATTTGTCCCATCTTGGACACTCTGGTTACATTCCCCAGACCTGAAGAAGAGCTCTGTGAAGTTTGAAAGCTTGTACCTTCCACTAGCAGAAGTTGGTCCAAGAGAAGATATTACCTCATCTACCATGTTTGTCTCAGTAAAAATAAACACAAACAGCCTTTAAAGCCATGGGGGTGGTATAATTTGGGGTAAGCAGAGAGAAGTTTGCAGTTGAGCTTCTCTCAAAACATATACATTAAAAACTACTTTGCTGAATTTAGCTTTTATTTGTCCTTTTAGAAGGGAAGGGTGATTTTTGTGATTGAAAAGGTTTATAGAAACTTATTTGATAGGTTATGTCCTTATTTTCCCCATAAACCTAACACTGGCTAGTCATCTTCATCCTTCTGTGTGTAGCAGATTTCAGTTTCAGTACAATTTCCCTGATTTCAAAATCTGAAGACAAGAAACATGTTCGGGCTAATTTAAGGTGCTGCCTTGTGTAAATTACCCCCCAAAACCTCAAAAAAATCACACCACGGTTCTTGGAATGGAAGACTGTGATTTTCTAATTCCAAGTGTTCAAACACTTATTGATACGGTGTATTTATAAGTAGGGATGTATGAATCTTTGATTTAACTACAGATCCAGACATCTTAAAATATGAATGAATCAAACATTGATCTACAGAACAGAGTAAATCTGAATTGCCACAGTCCAAGGACATTGCAGCTGATGTGTGGAGCTAGAGTAGTATAACTTGGGCATTCCTCAGCCTAACTTCTGGTTGTATTGATAGTAAATTTACAGACGAGCCTTTACGTGACACTGGAATGTTTTGACAGCAAGCACACAGGCATTACTATTTTGATAACTTTAAAAATATGATAGAGGCATTGTAGGTAGCCAAAAATGGTAGCCTTGTTCATTATGGAAACACTGTTAACATTAAAACAAAAACAAGCTTTCAACAATTGTAATGGCACAATTGGTTAGTGCACAGTATTTATAGGATGAGCTGTTTGTACACACCCTGCAGCTGTGCATTCATGATTATGATTTATTGAAAACTGATCACTACAAATTGGTGGTTAGATTACTCAATTATACCCTCCAAATCTATGACAAACAGAGGAATATAGGATTGTCTCTAGATTATTTGTTCAGAACGTGGTCAGAAAATAGAAACCTGCCTTGATTGGAAAAGTACTGACCTTGTAATTCTCTGAAGAGCTCAGCAGCATTTATCATGTAAGAACTTGGGGAGTTTTCTATAATTTTTAGCCTCAAAAAGCATGTATAGTCTGGCATGCGTGCTCTGCCCTACTCATCGTGGTCTAATAGTAAGTATTTCAAGGGTTCTAGAACATTCTCCCCATATCTTTTAATGGCAGGCAACAGGAGCTCTGCTCTAACCTTCTAATTACACAAAGATTACAAAATATATTTCTTCAAAGTGACCAACATTAAAGCCCAGAAAGGGGCAAATGAGTAAGCACTCATACAGAGGGTAAACATATTCCTTTGTTTTCAAAAAAACACCAAACTCTTGAGGGGAGCCATATGGGTGAGTGTTGAGTAAGATACAGTCGTCAAAAAATCAGAATTACAAACAGGTGGAGAAAAGAGCAGGAGAGAAAAAAGCATATACAAGAAAACATCAGATATGACCACTTAATGGCTCGTAGGATGCATCCCAAGAAATAAACGTTCTTTGTGATTCTCTAGCTTCACACTAATCAGGTCCTTCTAATATGTAGTTGAAGAGTCACATGATCCTTTTGGGGGAATCTTGATTAGGGCACTGATGTCAAATGAAGCTAGAAAGTTGATGGACTTCTTACACTTGCTCATTGAGCCAAAATGACTTTACACAAGAGAAAGTGTTGAGATACCTGGTATATAGTGGCTCAAAATGGGCATTTTAAAATTTGTTCATTATTCCATGAAGACTCCAAGCCATGGGGGGCTTTAACAGGGAGTTGAAGTATCCAACCCTGTAAAGAGCTTGACCTCAAAAGGTTGGGGAGACATTGATCTACTTTTGTATTCTCCAAGAGACCCCAAATATATCTATGATAGAAAGAGGTTAGTGAAAGACTGAGACCATTAGAGTAAAGAAAATAGTCCATGTCTAGATAAATAAGTGATTCATCTAAGCCCATTTGTACCTCATTAGAAATTTGGTATAAAAATTCTTCCAGATTAGGGCTTGTAGAAAGCAGTCAGGTTGGACTATTTGCATAAAGAACCTGCTTGCAGAGTTCTGCCCTGTCAAGAGCCATATAGAAATAGGAGGGAACAGATACTAACATTATGACATCCTTGTAAGGTAAATAGTATTTATCTCCCACATTACAGTGAGCAGATTGAGACAGAGAGTTAGGCAACCTGCCTCAAGCCAGTACAACCAGGGAGCAGAGTTGGGACTGTAACTCAGACCTGGCCCTAAGACCTGTATTCAATGCTGCCCTTTCCCAACAGTTTTTATCTACAAGGAGCACTATACTTATGTAATTGTATTAATCCTTTTCATAGTGAACACGAAAGTAAGCTATTCACTTTATTTTTGTTTTAAAATTTATTGTATATACACCTTATGTATCTCTTCAGTTTATACAGAATTTTAAATTAAATTGTTCACTTAGTATTCAAAACTTAGTACAAGCCATGCAAGACAGTGAATGGATAGCTGAATAGCTTTACTTAAAGCATATTTTAATTACAAATATGCTTCTTTTATAAATCTGTTTTTACTGATTTTCAAAATATTATCTCATTTGACTTTTCCTATTAAGTCTTTGAAGACTATTGACTAATGTTTGAGATCCTTTTTTTTTTTTTTTTTTTTTTAAAGCAGATTCATCATATCCCTAATTCAGGGGTAGGCAACCTATGGTGCCAGTGCCAAAGGCGGCATGTGAGCTGATTTTCAATGGCACTCATACTACCTTGGTTCTGGCCACCGGTGTGGGAGGCTCTGCATTTTAATTTAATTTTAAATGAAGCTTCTTAAACATTTTAAAAATCTTATTTACTTTACATACAACAATAGTTTAGTTATATATTGAAGACTTATAGAAAGAGACCTTCTAAAAACATTAAAATGTATTATGGCACGTGAATCCTTAATTTAGAGTGAATAAATGAAGACTTGCACACCACTTCTGAAAGATTGCAACCCCTGCCCTAATTGTTTCTTTACTGGTAAAATGCTCAATTTTGAGTATTTTTGCTATATTAATATATTTATTGGCTATTTAAAAGACTTTCTATCACCTGCATAATTGTGTGCATCAGTGACCGAGAAGCAATTATTTCAGACTAGGGGGAACTTACAGGGAAGATTTTCAAAGTCTCTAAGGTATTTAGGAGCATAAGATTGGTGAGACTTGTGCTGCTAAGTCACTTGTGATTTTGAAAGTAGTCCCTAAATTCTAGTTTAACTCTAGGAATCAGTTCTTCAAATACATGTTTTGTATTGATAAAACCATTTCAGTCATATATTTAAAAGCAAGATTATATTAGCATACTTTTATGTTGAATGGAAAATGTATATATACATATGTGCAATATTATTCTGCTTTCTTCCATGCAAAGGGTGAAATCAAAATTGCTGTTTCTATTGAAGATGAAGCCAACAAAGACCTGCCTCCTGCTGCTCTGCTTTATAGGCCAGTTCGTCAGTATGTTTATGGAGTCCTGTTTAGTTTGGCAGAAAGCAGAAAGAAAACTGAAAGGCTTGCTTTTAGAAAGAACAGACTTCCACCAGAATGTATGTACTCTAGCGATCATTTTTCTCTTCAAAACTCCATAATCTTATGTACATTTTTAGCATGATCAAAAATCAGAGTAATTATTAGGCTTTCATGAATGTCACTGAGATAAAAATTTTATGTTCTGTCAAGACAAACGTGGCAGGTTTTATGGGTCCTTATAAATTGATTACTTTATAATCTTCTTTCTTACTATATTTATTTCCTGTAATTGTTTAATGAATATAAACAATGGGTGTCCATAAGCAAAAATGGAGGTTTATAATTAGAACACTAACATGAAAAAAAACGTGCAGTTTGGCTACTGCCTGACTTTTCCTAAATAGTCTTGTCATTTTTGGTCCTGGTGTGCTGTTTAGATTCAAAGTATTATATTAAGAATTGAATGTTAGAAATTTCTCTTCCTCTTTCACACAAATATTAAAATAGTTTTCACAGAAATGTTAAATGCATATGTCAGATGCATATGTCAGCTTTCCCTGTTTCTCCCTCTGCATTTTCAGAATACTCTGTCTAGTATATTTCTGTGGAATTTAGTTTTGTGTCTCTTTTTAGCTTTCAAATGTTGACACATGAAAATTTTATTTTTATTACACTGTAGTTTGCTTAGGCTTCAGATATAACAACTTAGTTATAAACCAACTAACAACTTAAAAACTACACTCTTTTGTGAGCAGGTTTGTTACAGGGGCTGTTTGCTAATGCAGTCAAAGGCATGAGTACTAGTGCTAACGTTAATCAGATATATACATTTTCAAATCTGTAGTTGCCAGTGATTCATTTCAGTTGAGAAAATCCTGGTTTATATATGGAAAGATTTTCTTAATGTCAAACACACATACCAAAAAGTGGTTGAACCTCTGTAAAAAGATCTTGGGAAGGTTTGGGAAAAGCAAAGTATTAAATACATGATTGTCAAAAGGAGAAAAGGTAACAACATATTTATTTGTAGGTTTCTGCTGTCAGTAGACCAGATTTAAAAAGCAGATATTTAGACTTGTTTGTTGTGAAGGTGTCATTTGCAATATTTGTGTCTAAGGCTACTTACAGTAATCATTTGTGTGCCTTATTTTCATTTACACTCCTCCCTCCCTCTAATTTTTAATTGGAACAAGCTATTGTGAAATATTTTGTGACCCTAATAGGCAGGAGGAGAATGTTTCACTGAGATTCAGAAGTCATAAAGTAAGAAATAGTTTTGAAATAAGTAGTCAAATTACACCTTTTCTGAGTCTTTTTTTAATCTGCCTGTTTCTCAAACAGAATTTCCAAACCCACAAGTTCACACGTAGATTCTAAACACACTTGTGTTTAGCAGAGTTTTAGGAGATTGGCTTTGAAATAATAAAGCTCTTTGCAATGTTCATTGTTGCTGACTTGGCTTTTTGTTCTTGAAGCTGCTGTATAGATTTACTTAGTTTTATGCACCTAAATTGCTAAAGTGCTTAAAGCTGTAAGTGCTGAAGTCCTTAACTATCTTAGTTTTATGCAGGTTTCCTTCTTTCTCTTAAAAAACTGCACAGAGTTCTCTAGAGTTTTTGAGCTGCTTGGCTGGGCCCCTCAGCTTTCCTCCCTTAGTTTACACTGCTCTTCACAGTTTCCTTAGTCTCTGTATGCAGAAGTTGCTGCTGACTTAGCTTTCACTATCCTTTGGCGTTCTTAATAATGGTGGTGATGGTAACAAGGAAATAGGGATACCAACTCTCCCTTTTGGCCTCCTTAAACTCTTATGTTTCTAGAAGTAAAATGTCTTCTATTTCAGCCAGTTCAACATTTATTGACTTGCCTTAAATTTCTGAATCACTTCTGTTGGCTACGGTCTTTTGCTTCTATTAGTAGAAAACTCCTAGAAGAGGCTCTCTTTTTCTTTTAATATAGGAAATTCTCGTGCAATGTTGTTGTGTGTTTATTGTAGTAGTATCCCAGCGCCCCAATTGTAGTTGTGGTTCTTATTGTGCTAGGTGCAGTACCTGTAATTAAGACATAGAACTTGAGCTCAAGAGAAGTTCAGTTTTCAACTCTGCCCAAACATGTTGGTGCAAATAAGGATTTTTTTTTTTTACTAATGTAAGTAAGAAATGCAGTGGGTTCTGCTTAATAGCAATCCTGATATTGATGACTAACGGTTAATAGCAGCTTTTTGCCAGGAACCAGTTCTGTCCCATGTACTTCAATAGTGTTTGAATATTGGCAACTTACTGTAGCGTATGACAACTTTTTGACGTGCATTTCTTGCCTGCAGCTGGAAGGGAGGCTGCAGATAGGGCGGGAGCAGGAAGGGGAGGGCTGCACCCTGAGTACTGGTGGCTTTCCTCAGAGAGTACGGATGCTGGGGGTGTGCAGGACTGCTTGGTACCTCTGCTCACCAGGCTATGCCCTACTCTGGCACCAGGGGCCTGATCTCAGCATGTCCCAGTACTTCTTTCCCTGGCTGCAGCCCCATAAACCTGCTTGTGGGGCTGCGCCTATGGAAAGAAGAGCTGAGAAGTGCTGAGTACCAACTGCAGACAGGTTTGTGGGGCTGCAGGGAGCGGTATCGGGCACACTCGAGTGTTCTCTTTCTTGACTGCAGCCCTGCAAACCTGCCTTCCGCTTATCTGCAGCCTCCAGATAATAGCTTCTTTTTGCTGGGAACTGAAAGGTTGCTAATAAGTAGAATGTACTATCATGTTAATAAGAGCGTGCAGTTTCTGAAGAGCTTAGAATCTAAAAAGACAAATATTAAAGGGTAGAGGCAAGAGAGAAAACATACAAGCAAAGTGCTCAGGATTGTGACAGTTACATGCTAATTTCGTGTAGGTTTTTTCAGTTTAAAGTATTTTTATTTCTTTATTTTTTATAATGGTGGCCAGGGTTATGGCAAAATGGGATGAGTAAAGAAGATCAAACCATTTTAGCAGAAAGCGGAAGGTGAGGAGAAGAGGGAGGGAAGGGACAGAGATCAAGGAGACCACAAAGAGTTAGTTAAATTATATTTAGGGTGCCCTATATGCATCTAAAATATGCAGCATTGAAAAATGAACTGTTCAAAAGCGTGGAAACAAACAGCTAAGGCAGTGTGTGTATAAATTATTCATTACGATTACAGTTTATTCATTTAATGGCTGTACTGATGCCTTAAAAAATTGCCATCTTTGTTGTACAAACCTTAACTCTGATCTACAGAACTCATTGTTGAAATCTGTCAACGTGAGCTTCACTCGTTACATATATATATTGCATAGTCTAATATGTATAGTAAGTTATGTGTGTGTTTTTAAGAGTGTGTAATTGTCATGAGTCGGAGTTAGGTTTGTGAAATACACATGGTAAACTCTGTCAGTGTTGTCGTTAAATATGCAACCTGTAGGGTAATGAGATATTTATATAAACTAACTGATCACTGCCATACTTTTATATTTCAGAGTGGTAGCTGCGTTGGTCTGTATCAGCAAAAACGACGAGTCCTTGTGGCACTTCAGAGATTAACAAATTTATTTGGGCATAAGCTTTTGTGGGCTAAAACCCACTTCATTTGGCCCACAAATTTTATGCCCAAATAAATTTGTTAGTCTCTAAAGTGTCAAAAGGACTCCTCATTGTTTATTCTTTTATATTGTGATGTTCTTTGTATGTAATTATCAAAGTCATTAAAAAAATTCTATTAGAAGATGCAATTAGTGAACTTATTTTTTTTCAGAAGGCCAAACAAAACCAAGTGGTGTTCTTCAAGAATGGGTATGTGTGCATACACCCAAGGTTGGAATCTCTTGAATAGCAGCAGCTACTATGCTGTGCCTGTACCATGCATGTCCTTGTGCTCCCACTCACCCATCAGGGCATAAAGAGCTGAATGAGAATCGCTGCATCAGTCCTTTGGGACAGCTGATGTTCCCATAGTGCCACAAGGAGGCCATGCAAAGGCACAGTTGGAGAGCACTGTGGAGAGTAGGCACCACAGGAAGTACCGCCCAAGAGGCCCAGACTGACATGCCTTGCAGCCCTCTGTTTTGGCATGCACCCTGTTTAACCCCAGGAGTTGCCCCAGAAAATTGCCTGGGCAATGGCTCAGATTTCAGCCTGCAGCAGTGCCAGACTTTTCTTGATCTCCAGTCTTCGATCCCAGCCTGACTCTGACCCTCATTCCACCTTGGAACTGCCTCTGATTTCCGGTCTCCAACTCCAGCCTGACTCTGATCCTCATTCCACCTTGGAACTGCCTCTAATTTCCGGTCTCCAACTCCAGCCTGACTCTGATCCTGACTCTTGCTTATGGGACTCAGCTCCTGCAGTTTCTCTAACTCCTGCTCAGTGACTACCGTCCTATGTGCAGAGCTCAGCCCAGCTGTGACTGCTAGGCCAGACCACCTATGGTGGGGTCCTGTACAGTGTGGGTGCGCCACTTCAGGGGCATATGTGCCTTTGAAGATTTTTGCCAGCAGTGTCTGATTGGTCCACACATGCAGCCTGATTAATCTTGTACCCCCTTACTGAGGGGATAAAGGGCAGTGCCTCAACATCTGGGCTTGATACAGGGCTTTAGTGTCCTGCAGTGTCCACTTCAGGTAGCTCATTTATTTACCTGGTAAATACTTAGATGAATAGGTGGTGTTAATTTAGTGCTTAGTGTAGTGATTAGTTTCATTTGTATAGTTAGTGTAAGTAGCTTTGGAGAGAGTTTATTAGGTAGAGTTTATTTCCTCCATGTCTTCTCAATTCTCTAGTCAGAAGGGGGAGTTTAATTTTCTAGGTTTACTGTTTTCTTGATGGGGATGTCTAAATCTCTTTGCTTTAAGTCATGTGATGTCTGCAGAGATGCTATTCCCTTGAATGACAACCACATAATTTTTCTCTATTGTTTAGTAGAAGTTCATGTTTTCTAAGCTTAATATTTGTAGATCATTTGGCAGGACAACTAAAAAGATCAGAGAAACCAAATTAGAAATCAGAGGCGTAGCCGTGTTAGTCTGGATCTGCAAAAGTGACAGAGTCCTGTGGCACCTTATAGACAAACAGATGTATTAGAGCATAACTTTCATGGGTTATTCACTCACAAAAGCTTATATTCTAATACATCTGTTAGTTTATAAGGTGCCACAGGACTCTTTGTCGCTTTTGCAAATTATAAATGTTTCTCATAAATTGATCTGTGTGGGCCTCTTCAGGTCCAGAGCCTCAGACCAATATAAAGGAATGCAGAAATTCAGAGTACCCTGTCAAGTTTTATTTCTGTGACTCCTAGGGCCCATGCAATTGGTAGGACAGTGCAAGGAGATTATGTTGAAAGTGGTGTTACAACACCATCTAAACACAGGAGCTGACCTAGATCACCTCAAAAAGAAGCTGACAATAAGAGGCTGAAATTGCCTGAGGGAGTCACCTCTATGGACACTTCATATCCTGATAAGGACATTGCTGAGGCTCTAGGAGATTTCTGTACTGGTGCTTCGTTACTGATTAGGAAAATCACTATTTTAGTGCTAAGTGTTAAAAATCTGTCAGTGCACATGCTGAGATGGTACTGACATAAGAGCATGGAACAATTTTAGTTTATCATCTGATGATCATCTTATAGCCAAGCCATCTCAACAGGCTGTTTAATGACCGTCAGATATGGTGTCCTGATTTATGGCTACTGCAGTAGTTTTACAGTAGTTACTCTTCATGCATTCTGGTTCCATCCAAAAGAGGTTCAAACGCATTCATTTGGGGAACCAAACTATTCAGTGAGAGGACAGCTGAGTTACTTAGTTCACTTAACATTCCAGAGTGATCCTCTCTTCTCTTGACAGCTATTCTCCTGCTAACAAAATAAAATATAACAGGCCTCAGTCATTTGACTTTTGTTCTGCTTAGATACTGTTTCAGCAAAGAACATCTAAGCCACTTGAGAAACAGCCAAGATTCCAGAACAAGAGACCTTGCCCTCTGCAAACAAGACTACGTAGCAGACTTCATCTGGCAAATATTCATTTTGATATGCAGATTGAGAGCTGCAAACCATGCTACCATTCAGATTGAAAGTTCCACTCTCCTCCTCTTTTCCTGTTGTTTAGAAACAGTCTGACAATCTGGCTGTTCTGGGAAAAGATGACATCCAACAGGTGGATGTGGGAAGTTCAAACATCCGGTTACACCATCCACTTCCATTCTGTGATGACTCCTCACCCACCTTCCTTGTTTCTGTGACCCATGAACAGACTAAGCAGATTACAAGCACTTTAAAAAATACAGCTCTAAAAATTACTTTTTTGGAATAAAGGACGGTTCATTAGCATCACTGCAGCTATGAATTGTCAGTTATGAAGCCTTATTTGTGAGATACAATTTGCGGTAGTGTGGAAGTTTAGCTGTGAAGGACTCCAGAGCAGAATTTGAAAAGCATTATTGTGGAAGGTCAACTAACAACTAAAATGTTGCTAACAGGCAGCCATGGATGCATAGGACACTCCAGCTTGATCTGCGGCACTTCTGTGACTGTTCATAGTGTGTTGTGTCTGCAAGCCTCTGGTGTTCCAAAAGAAGCGCAAAGCGCAACTGAGGATTTGCCCTTCAAGGACACACAATTACTTAGCACTCATACAGATGACAATTCCTCAAAGATTCTAGGACCACATTCCACTCTGTGGGCACATGCCACAAACTGTAAGCCTGTTATGTGCTGGGGCAAACTAGGCAGAAGACTTCTAACACCCATACAGATGATCTGAATATCCGCCCAGGTAGAAACAGAGGTTTTCTCAGAGGAGGCATCTTCCTCAGCTGTTGTCCAGTGTGACAAGTATGGTTTCTGTGCAATGTCCAGATCTGTAACCAGATTGACAGGGGCTAGGGAGAATTAAGGTTTCTAGTTGTTTGTGACTCTCTTCACCAGTATTCTCAATTACCAGATGTGGCAACTTGAGCAGCTGTAAATTCATGTTGTATAGTATTCTCTGGGAGATTTTATATATAACATATATTGTACGCACACATGCGTGAATATATAATTTTTCAAGTATGTGTCAGTGTCCATCACTGTAGCTATGCATGGCAGGTAGTAAAGCTGGCATCTATTCCCACTCAAAGAGGACATAGGCTCAGGCAACAAGACTGATCTTATAGATAGCGTTTAAACTGAAGGAGCTCATGAAACATCGCTCTTCCAAAGACAAAGTCCCTAAGCAATCAAAGATCCAGCACTGATACGTCTGACAGAGCCGAGAAAGGGCCCTAGATATGCCCTAGAGGCATATTCCAAGTGCTGAAGAAGTGACTAGAACTGGAACCAGCTCCATATTTTCCCATGACACCACCTTCTGAAGAAGAGAAATACTTCTCCTAACCATCACTGACACTCCTTGACAACATCAAGCAGCGATCCATCTCCTATGCCATTGGAGAATGACCCCAAGGAGAGCATAAGGCTTCAGATCACTGCCCAAAATGGTCTGAAAGTGAGACTGGGTTGGTCAGTTTGAACCACACCAGCATCTGTATGCATTTCAGCTTGGCCATATTGGCATTACTAAGGTCCTTTGTATGGTGTGTCAAAGAAATCACCCTCTTGTCCTTCTAGCAGGAGGAGGAGATCCCACTCTCTGGCACTATCACTGGTTAGGACACCCACACTGGAAACAGATGTGGAGATGCAGGAGATGACAGAGAGAATACCACAATGATCCCTGTCTCCATCCAAGGAAACATTCTTATTTTTGGATAAAGCAGTAACCCCAGCCTAGCCACTACTGTGATCAGTGACTTTAAAGCCTTCCAGGACCTCTAGTTCAGAATTGTGGAGACCCTCGATATTGAGACCAAATTCATACAAGAAAAGTCCTAAGTTTTTTGATGTTTTGAGTGTGACAACACTGGCCGGGTTCATCCTCCTCCTTATTGATGAGTGGATAGAGGAACTGGCAGGATTATGGTAGATCCTGGCCACTTCTCTGCTCACTTGGAGATGGAAAGAAAATAAGTATTACATGCCTTAGAAGAGCTTAGAGTGTATCTACACCCACCCAAACACAAGTACAAGAAAAATTGAAGTTCATTAAATATATTCATATGGACAAGGATCTTAAGAAATTAGACCTTTTTGGATGCAAGGCATATTCATCAACCTCACTGCAGTTTTAGGTAGGGGGAACTACCAGACATTAGTCACCAAATACAGTTGCTTCATATGTGGGAGGGTCACTTCTTTCATTTCAAAAATTCTACAGGGGTACAGTGATGAAATGAAGAAGATCATTAAGGATGGCCAGATGGATACAAGGACATTGCTGCAGGCAGCCATGGTCACAGCTGATACATCTGCAAGGTCAGTGGCCATGGCTGTCACAATCGGATGAGCCTTGTGGCTCTCGACATTGAGCATACCAAATACAGTTCCTGAAAGGGACCTACCCTTTCAGAAGATGGAGCTCTTCAATCAAAGAACAGACAAAGTACTCCATTCCCTCAAGGGCTCAAGGGTCACACTGTCTCCCTACAAAAAGCCATACAGGTACCCATCAGCAAAGGCAGAGGATGTTTTCCTACTCCCAGAGCAGACAGCCCACAAAGCAAAACCCAGGTATTGCAGGGGATGCCAGACTTGTGGCTCCTTAACCAACCCAGTATCTTTGCAGAGAACAGATTTGACAGGAGAGTGAAAAGTTACATCAGTTTGTCATATCACTTCTGATCTGAAGCCTGCCCCCCCTTTGTCCAGGGACCACCTTGCCCCTTTCCACCTGACCTACGTGGCTATCACAGCTGACAAATGAACCTTAGACATCACTGCTCAAGACTTCCTTTTACATTTCCACTCCCTGTGCACCCCTCCTTTCCAGTCCTCCTTTTTTCTTCTGTAAAGCTCTGCCACCTGTTCATCGCCATTAGCTGCAAAAAGATAAAGTTATAGAGATGAAAGTGGTGATGCTTTGGAAGTATTTTGTATTTATGTACTGTTTTGGGAAATATTCTTCATTTTACACCCCTCCCACTCTTTAATCAAACATGTAAAACCTAATTAGGAGAACATCTGTGTAAGAAGAGAAATTAAGTAGCTTGTCTTCCTTTATGCCATTATGATAGAGAAAAATACCTTGGATAATAAACTAATTAGGTTAAAAACAAATTGATGATAATGTTCCTCTGATATATTTGTGTTTTTATGAATACTCTAGCGTATTAGAGAATGTGTTGAAGTGAGTGCATGTGAAAGAAATAATCCTTCAGGACATTGCTGGTTGGTTACTAGTCATGCAAATTAGCATACATGATACAGAATCAGTACAGCCAATATAATATCTAAATGCAACCTGGGTTAAAATGACCTGTTGATTTAAATGGGGAGGCTATCTGGATATGAAGTTTAAAGTATACAAGACTTTGAATTTTTTTTCCAATTGTTTTTGTTCTGTAGTTTCCCCCGTGATAATTAAAGAATGGGCTGCTTACAAAGGAAAATCTCCCCAGACTCCTGAACTGGTGGAAGCACTTGCATTCAGAGAATGGACCTGTCCCAATCTGAAGAAGCTGTGGCTGGGAAAAGCAGTAGAGGACAAGAACCGAAGAATGAGGGCGTTTTTGGCCTGTATGAGATCAGATACACCAGCAATGCTCAATCCAGCTAATGTGCCCACTCATCTTATGGTGCTCTGTTGTGTATTAAGGTGAGGGTTTATCACAAGTTAAAATAGCATGGAAGAAACGTGTTACTACACTGTAGAATCTATTGGTCTATCAAGTCTTTCTCTAATCCTGCATTAAACCATGACTCTGAAAATTAATAATTCATACTGCAAGTATTTTTGTAAGATTCTTCTGTGATTCTTAAGTGCTAGCTACTTGTCAGTTTTTCTATAGAGAGCTGAAAGAAGAAAAATTAACTGTTTTGTCACAGTTGCTTCTTTGCATTTGAATTGATTTAGACTTGTTATATTTAAGGTCTGTAAGTAGCCAGACACAAACTGAGTCACGGAAACTGACACTGAACATTTCCGAAGAAAAACTAAAAAGTGCTGCAGAAAATAGTTGCTTAGTAGCTTTTTGAGATTGGAAAGCTCATGTAAATGATTTCCCATTTACCAGGTACTAGGATTTGCTGTACTAGGCTTGCTTACTTGATTTGACTGGCCCACATGAGAGATGCAGAATTAAGAAGGAAGAGACTAACCTTCAGTTTCGGCGCTGAATTAGGAATGAGTGCTCCTATACCTTGGGGCGGGGGTGGATCCATAGTCACCTAGTAAGATCCTGCTCTTGCTTCTTAATCTGGCAGGACCCAAGGTCTCAGGCTGAAAGGTGAGATTTGTATGAATGGGAGAGAGATGTTAGTTACATTTTTGAGAAGATAAATGTAAGTTTGCCTCCAATTTAATATTAATTTCGTTTGCCTTTTAAGCCACATATAGTTTTTCTTCAAACAATGGTCCTCATTGTATTCCACTAAGGGTTGTGAGCATGCTCCCAGAGCTGGAGCTTTTAAAAGTAGTAGTGTCTGTTGGTCCATGCATGCGCCCTTGTTACTGCCTTATGGTTTCGACCAAGGCGATAAAGGGTGGGGCGGAATTATAAATAAGATACTTGGCTTTGTAGGAGTAGAATACAAATAGTTCCAATAATATTTTATTAAACCCCTTAACACATTTGTAAAATAGTTTTTCTATAATGACACACAGATAGTTTATGTGAGGTATAAAAGTTTTATTGACACTTGTTTGGAATGACCTGCATAAAATTTGCTGTGATTTCACTTCTGAGTAATGTGTTAATCTCAGGCTCATGTTGATGAAGCCTTTACACTACACCATTATGTCTAACTTTTATATGTATCATCATGCACTTCTGCTGTAGGTAGTATTTTTATGGCCTATCCTACTCTGTTATTGACAGCAGTGTGGGGTTCTGGTGGTCATGTGTGCTGTGGGGTGAGTTCACAGGCAGTGTCTCATCAGTATGTTTTGCTTGGACATTTGCATCAAATAATGGATATTTTCCTAATTCATCTAGTCTAAGGAGCCAGCTCAAGGGGTATAATGTAAAAATATTGTCAAACAATATTACTATTTTTCTTTGAGTAACTGTTGACCAAATACATATTTTTATAATGTGCAAAAGTTTTTGGATCAGCACAAGCTACAATAATTAAGTTAGACAAGATGGGTGAGATAATCTTTTATTGGACCAACTTCTGTTGGTGAAAGAAATGACCTATTGAACTATACAGAGCTCACCTGCCACGTCTCTGTCATGGGATCAACAGGGCTGCAACAGTACTGCAAATAATAATTAATTTGTCATTTATAATTAGCATTACCAAAATATTAGTCTGGCATTAGACCCTAAAAAATCACTTCAATCTTTTTAGCTGTGTCTTATTTTTTTAATTTGAAGCCTGAACAAAAAGTTTTTGGCTTCATTCTGGTGGCTTTTCTGTTCACACAATAATGCCTTTTACTTTAGCTGTTAAAGTGAGGACTCTGAGTACGTCGTCTTTGAGCAATTGCACATGTCCATTCCACTGTAGGTATTTGTGCTCTCCAGTGCACAATTGTTAAAGAGTTTTTTCCCTTGGTGTAGTACCTTTCGGGATAGCCTGAGCACCCTCTGCTGTCTCATACACGTTGGGCAGGCATATAGGGCTGAGCGCCTCACATCCACCTCAGTGCCTTCCTACCACCTGTTACAGTTATTGAAGCTCCCTGTCCTTGCTTCTGCAAGTCTTTTTTGATACCTATATATTGTACCTATGTGTAGTTAGTGTAGTCTAATAGTTACTCTGTTTGTTAGTTTTAAAAAAGTTTTTATTGCTTGAGCATGTACCAGCCCCAGTACCAGAAGTATTCCCCCACATACTCTGGATTTCAAGCCATGCCACTGTTGTGGCAAGGCTATGCTGAATAGGGGCCCTGACCCCAGCTGCCTTAAGTGCCTGGAGGAAGCTTATATGAGGGACAAGTACAACATTTATAAGGGCTTTAACTCTCTTCAGAAAAAAGACAGGGCAGTCAGGTTACAATATCCGCTCATCGAATTGGCTCTGTGGCCTCCATCTGAGCCCTCTACGTTGCTCTGGGTACAGAGCACCTCTGCGTTGGTCAGTAGTACGCCTGCCATGCTACCGGTACCGAGAGGCAGATTGGCATCCCCAGTACCAAAGAAGAGGCATAAGAAATCGGACTCCGAGGACTATCAAAGAGGATGAATGCTTAATAAAAACTCAGGAGGGTGATCAAAAAGGAAGCAATCTCCAGAGCCCATCTCTAAGGGGACTCCAGAGGCCAATGTGGGCCTGTCAAGACTGGTTCCATAAGCATCTTCATTGGCATCTCCTTGCCCCATTCTACCACACAGTATCTTTCTGGTACCGGTCTACTCCTGAGGTTTTTGAGGCTGTGAAAGGGTTGTTGAACCTCAGTGCTGCCATCACCAGCAGTTCAAGAGTCTCACCTGGCACCAGGGGCAATTGTACCACCTCCACGGTCTTCCCCTCCACACTAAGCAGTTCCACCAGATGTGGCATCAGTACCAGTGAGGCTGGTACCATCTAAGGGAAAAACACAGATGATATTCCTGTCTCTGCTTCAGAGTCAGCCTTCCTTTGCGGTACCAATGATACAGTACCACCTTGGTCTCAAGAAAAAGCTTCATCCTTATCAGACTCTGAAGTGGATTCCTATGTTTCCCAACCTAACTGGTCCCATTGGGTGAGAGATGCCACCTGTCCGCCTGGGTTTCTGCCACAATGCCAGCAGGGAGTTTACAGGAGGGATCCTTGGGCTGTGTATAGCTGGGATCCAGGGACATACTAGTGGCCCTTTTGGGACCTGTAGGTTCCCCACCCCAGTCGAGAGCATCCCTGCGTCTATCTCATCTGGCTCCATCTGGTGGGTGCCTGGAGCATTGTCGCCACAAGGATCTTGGTACTAAACAGACTTGGGATGTCTCACACGAGCAACTGTAGGAACTGAACCATTAATATCCTCGTCCTCCTCTCCCGATGAGGCAATCATAGTGAAGCCTATTTCTCCACTTTTGGGTGACTTATTTTAAGACTCATCAGGGGCTATGAGGAGGATGGCTAAGGAGCATGATATCCACCTGAAGGAGTGGGAAAAATTCTACAGGCTAGTGGACGTTCTGATCTAGCCCCAGCTCAAATAGCTCTGCCAATAAATGTGGCTTAGAGCCCATCAAGATTCTCTGGCAGACTGTAGCTTCCCTGCCTCTGACTGCTGAAAGAGTAGAGAGAAGGTACTATCTGTTTCCTGGGGTTTGAGCACTGTATAATCACCCTCCTTCAATGTCCCTTGAAGTTGCAGCAGCCAGTGAGAAGGAACAATAGGGACTCCAGACTTCACCACCAAAGAATAAAGAGGACAAGAAGTTGGACTTAGTTGGGAGGAAGCTTTATTCCACAGGTGGATTACAGCTTCACACTGTGGTACAGCAAGCTGTGCTGGGATGCTTTGATTTCACTCTGGGGCGGGGCGGGGTGTGTGTGGAGACAGGTTTGAAATTGAAAGATAAGCTCCCATGTGAGGCAAAACAGGAGTTCCTCACTTGAATAGAAGAGGGCAAGTTGGTCGCCAGAACAGCTCTACAGGCATGTCTCAATGCAGCAGATTCTGCTGCACGCAACATGGCTTCTGCCTTCACTCGGGGTGCTCATCCTGGTTGTACTTTTCTGACCTCTTTCCAGAGATGCAGCAGACCATTCAGGATTACCCTATGAGCATCCATTTTTCTCACAAGAGACAGATGGGACTCTGCATAGTCTCAAAGATTCTAAAGCAACTCTGTAGACCCTGGGCATTTACACTCCAGCAGTGAAACAGAAGGTGTTCAGTCTTCATCAGTCTCAGCATTTTCAGAAATTTACTCCTTGAGTCCAAGACCTACTATAGAGAAGAAGCAGAGATTACTAATGATAACCCCTATCACTGCTCTAGGCTGAAAGGGGTCTCCCCAGTTCTTCTATTCAGCAAGTGCTGGACTATTTTTTGTATCTGAAACATCAAGGATTAGCTCAATTAGGGTACACCTCGCAGCTCTATCTGTATTTCAGTCTCCTGTGGATAACCGTTCTCTTTTTTCCAGACCAATGGTTGTAAGATTTTTAAAGGGCGTGGACAGGGTGTTTCCACATGTACAGAGCCCTATTCCGCCTTGAAGCCTAAATTTAAGATTAAAGTTGATCTGTCCCCACTTTCAGCCTTTAGTGACCTGCTAGTCTGTTACACCTTTCAGTGAAAGTAGCATTTTTAGTAGCCATTACATTGGCCAGGAGAGTAGGGGAGTTGAGGAGGTTAGTATCACATCTTCTATATATGATTTTTTTATGCGGATGAAGTCTGCCTTCATCCCCAGCCAATGTTTCTTACGTCAGTGGACTCCTCTTTTCACATCAACTAGGCAGTTTTGCTTACCGTCCTTCTTCCCAAAGCCTCACAGTAGCATGAGAGAGAAGTCACTTCTCACTCCAGAAGGCAGAAGAGATTAGTGCTTTTTCTGGAGTGGACTAAGCCATTTAGATTTTCATCTCAATTGTGTTTTCATCTCAATTGTTTGTTGCATTTGCAGACAGAGTTTCTACACAGAGGATTTCAGCATGGAATATCCAGTTGTATTTGCTTATGTTAGCAGTTGGTTAATGCAGAGCTGCAGGATAGAGGATTGGGTCATTCGACTAGATCCCAAGCGGCTTTGAGGCATTTCTTTTGGCTCATGTGCCACTATTGGACATTTGCAAGGCAGCAACCTGATCATGGTGTCACATGTTTGCCTCTCATTACGCAATCTTAGCAATCTAGAAATGAAGCTAAATTTGGACGAGTGCTCCTCCACTCTTTGTTCAAATGGATTCTGATCTCGCCTCCAGATAGAACTGCTTGTGAACCACTTACAGTGGAGTGTACATGTGCAATCCATCAAAGAAGGAAAAAGGGTTACTAACCTTTCCGTTGTTCTTTAAGATGTGTTGCACGTGTTCATTCCACAACCTGCCCTCCTTCCCATTTCTACCAGAGTCATTCCGGTAGGAAGGAGTTGAGGGGATCTTGGGGTGGCTCAGTTCTTTATGCCTGTGTAATGTGCGCAAGACAGCAGAGGGCACTCAGGATAAAAACTCTCCAGCTGTGCACTGGAGTCCACAGACACCTACATGGAATGGGCATATGCAATATATTGCGAAGAACAGCAGTTCTGGAACGGTTATTAACTGTTCTTTGTTTGCCTTTGCTGTAGGTATATGGTGCAGTGGCCAGGTATCCGTATACTTCGTCGCCAGGAACTTGATGCTTTCCTTTCTCAAGCATTGTCCCCAAAACTCTATGAACCTGACCAGCTACAGGAACTTAAGGTAATTCTTAATCCAGCTTCCTTCGTTAGAGAAATCTACCCCCAGCTGATCCATAATATTAACATTGAGCAAGTGATGTTTTTCTCTAAAGACATTAAACATTGAAGCCCAGATTTTAAATAGTGATTTAGGTATCCACTGTGCCTTGTTTGTGCTGGGAAGCTTCTCCAGGATCATTTCTTCTACTGTGTTGTGAATATTGTACAGCTCTTTAAAGTGTTCTTTCCATCACTTATTAAATTCTCAGAAGTAGTAAACATCTAGATCGGGGTGGGCAAACTACGGCCTGCGGGCCACACCCGGCTTGTGGGACCATCCTGCCCAGCCCCTGAGCTCCTGGCCAGAGAGGCTAAACCCAGCCCGTCCCCCACTGTTCCCCTGGATTTATGCTGCTGCACAGACAGCACTCTTTGGAGCGGGGCTGCGCACTCTTGCAGGGCAGCGCAGCGCAGCAAGGTGTTTGGCTCCAGCCAGGCTGTGCGGCTGCCAGACATGCTGCTCTGAGCGGCATAGTAAGGGGACCGGAGGATTGGATAAGGGGCAGTCAGGGGACAGGGATCAGAGGGCAGTTGGATGGGGTGAGATTCAGGGGTTGGTGCGGTCTGGGTCAGAGAACAGGTGGAGTTGGATAGGCGTGAGCATCCTGGGGGTCCTGTCAGGGGGCGAGGGGTCGGGGTAGTCAGGGGACAGGGAGCAGGGGGGTTGCCTGGGAGGGGGCGGTCAGGGGACAAGGAGCGGAGGAGGGGTTGGATTGGTGAGTGGTTCTGAGTGGGTTAGCCAGGAGGTAGGAAGTGGGAGGGGGTCCGATGGGGGCAGGGACCAGGCTGTTTTGGGAGGCACAGCCTTCCCTACCCAGTCCTCCATACAGTTTTATAACCCCAATGTGGCCCTTGGACCAAAATGTTTGCCCACCCCTGATGTAGATGGAAAGATGAAGAAGGCGGCACTGGGAAGTGACGTTGTCTAACTGATTTAGGAGCCTATTTCTCATTTTCAAACAGTTTTAGGCACTTGAAAGTCTGAGATTTTAGGCTCCTAAATCGGGTGTTGCAATACTGAGCACCGTAATGCCTAAATATCTTCAAAAATCTGGTGTGTCCATTCAATAGATATGTCACTTAGTATGTGAAATGCAAACTTTTTAAGTGCAGCAAAGACTGTACTCACTCAGTTATAGTGTATTGTTTATATTATGAAAATAAAATTTTAGAAGGGTTTTTTGGTGAGATTTTATTCTTACTATAATAGCCCTTTAAAAGCTTAAACCAGAAATCTGTTTCTGAACAGAGTTCTACTTTCCTTCTTGTGAGGTTGTTCTTGAATCATCATCTTGCTGATTTAAATAGATTTCTTTGTTTATGGTCAAAAGATCCCTGTAGCATTTATTTTGGATGGAGAAACACACACAAGTTTATGTAGACTTAAAAGCACAAATAAAGAGGTGGAGGAAGCAGTCTTCCATCGTTGATTGGGTTCCATAAATATGAACTTGCGTACTTTTAAAAGACTTTAGCAGCGATGCTTCTCTTTCTAGATACAATTATATATTATGAAGTAAACATAACTAACTAACCCGGGGTGGAGAGCCTTTTTTCTATCATGGGCCACTGACCCACAGAAAACATCAGTTGCAGGCCACACACAGCCCTGCAGTGGATGTGGAGGCTTGGGACTTTACCCTGTTGCAAGGCAAGCCAGTGCTCATGGCTCCAGCCCCACAGGGAGCGTGGAGGCCTGTGGCTTCCCCTAGGCTCCAGGGTGTGGCCAGCAATGAAGGATTCAGGGTGCGGGAGAGGGCTCCGGACTAGGGCAGGGAGTTAGGGTGCAGTAGGGGTTGAGAGCTCCAGCTGGGTGTGCAGGCTCTGGGGTAGGGCTGGGGCCAAGGGGTTTGGAGAGTGGGAGCGGGCTCAGGGCTGAGCCTGGGCTTGGAGTTCAGGAGGAGGTTTGGGGTGTGGGCTCTGGGAGGGAGATTGGGTGTGGGAGGGGGCTTAAGGCTGGGGCAGGGTGTTGGGATGCGGGTGGGTTGTAGGGCTGGGAGAGAGTTAGGGTGCGGGGTGGGTTCCGACCTGGGGTTGGGGTGTGGATGTGGGGGATGCGGTGGGGGGAGTTAGGGCATGGGAGGGACCTTTGTATGTTCCTCTGTCTTCATAGTGACATCCTCTTAGAACCCTTATCCAGAATTCTGTACCCCAGAATGGAGGAAATTGGCAGGGTTTAGTTCTGTATTCATAACAGACAGTTGAATCCTGAGCCCATCCAGCACTTTGCTAAATTGAAATGAAAGAAAGCTTTAGCATGGGTCAGAGAATTGGTGACCTGAAGCAACCCACTGTGTCGTCTTTATGTTGTTGGAAGATGGCCAATGGGGAGAAGGAACACGAAGCATTCCACTTCTGCGGCCTCACACTAAAGGAATAGTTGTATGTAGACTTTCAGCTTCCCCAGTATAAGAAGTAGAGTCCAACCAAGCCAGAGAGGACTGTGTCTTCCTACAGTGACTTGAAGATGATTGCCTCAAACCAGTGCACGAGCATGTTCTGTACTGAACTGAATGGTCAGTTTTCCCAAGTTGAGATCCACAGTTAGAAGACGACACTGCAGAGAGCAGGGAGAAGCAGCAGCCTGTGGCCTTGCTCTTCCTAGTAGCTGGAGCAGATGCAGCTCACCTAGATTTGAACTATCTAGGCTCAGACAGGTAGATGCATTGTGTTTCCTCCTGCCCCAGGATCCAGGCAGTGGGAGTGCTGCAGAGATCATGCATTGTCTATCTGTTTTCCTATGGTGTCAAGCAGGCTATACCTTGCCAGAGCCTTACACCTGCCTGTGTTTACTGCTAGCTCCCAGCTGTGTATTCTCTCTGTATGACCCTTTAAGCAAGTCAGATGTCATCTTAAAGATGACATCTCCTATTTCTCCCACTCGTTTCAGGAAAGATCCTCCGGCAATCATTCAGCCATAAGGAGATGCATACAAGAAAACCAAATCAATTGACCCTAGTGAATCCCACGTCTTAAGCATAAAAGAGCTAATAAATCCCATAAACGATAATGTGAAATAAAATAATCCTGAGTCTAGATCAGAATCTTATTTGGATTGTTATTCAGCAGGTGGAGAGAATGAATCACTTTCCAGGATCCTTGCAGCCTAAGGATGCCTGAAAAGCCCAGATTAAAATATATATATAGTATATATACCCAAAAGGAAATGAGGGAAGAGAGATTCTTCATTGTCATTTTTCTCTTTAAGCTTTTAATTATCAGAAGAAAGGCGATAATGAGACCTAGGACAGAATGCAGTCAGCCCAAAATGAGCACATCCTGGGTTCTTATAGGACTGCTCATCTGTCGCTCTTAAAGCAAAATCGGTCAAGAAACCTGTTTCAGCCGTTGTGAATGGGATCATTTGCAGAAGTTCTTCACTAATTGCTGAAAAGCAACACATCAGATTCCTGAAAGCAGCATCACTAAGTCCTTCCATCATTCAGAATTGCCCAGGTGGAGCCTGAACTGAGTCATTCAGAACCGTTGCTGAGATCAATGTCTCCGTATTTTCTCACTTTCAGTTGTGGTTGTTGTCTTCTTAAGGAAAGTCTTAAAGTAAATGCTTTAACCGTTCAACTATAGTATGTCACCTTCCTTCAGGATAAGGTGGTTAATGGTGCTGACTCAGTAGTGAGAGCAAAGGATAATTATATTTTGCACCATAAGAAAGGCAGTGCACATCTCTCCAGGAAAACAGACAGCTTTTGTCCAAATCATGAACATCCCTTGAATGACACACCCTGAATGTTTAGAAGTACGATCAAAATGTATTTGCACATGTCTGAGGTCTACAGAACTCAACACAAGTACTTTATCCTGCAACCGGCTGAGGGTGAGGGGGAAAGCCATACAAAGCCTCAATGGCAGGGTGGATCAAGGCATGTATCTCAGCGTCTCACAAAGCTTACTGGGCAACCTTACTTGTAGGTATTGATGAAAACTCAAATGGCAACTTCACGGCCAAAAGGTGGGATGTGGCATATGAGGAAATCTGAAACACAATAACTTGGTCGTCTTTCCTCGCATTCTCATAACCCAACAATGTAGACATGAAGTCCTCTGCAGATTTTGTTGTGTGTGTTAACAAAGTAAACAGTCTTGCTGCTGCCTCCAGTTTCAGTGGGTAGAGGTGGAAACCCCACTATGAAGACTGCTGGACACACAGGTTCCAGCAAAAGAATTCCCAGAGGACAATACATTTTTTCTTCTCTGAGGAAAAATGAGTGAGACAAGGCCACTGATCAACAGGATATTTTACCTTAAAATGTATGTTTGTTGATGGAGAATTTTTTTTCTCCATTGACACGTTTTATTTTTAGGTTGTGTGTAAGATTAGTAATGGAATATTTCCATAATACTTGTTGATAACTGGAAATGTAATACTTGATGCTGCGTTGTTACTGTCTTCTCACACAGCTGCTGCTTTTTTCTGTTGAAGTCAGGCACAGAAGGAGCATGTGGTTTTGAACACAGCTGCATTATCTGCAAAGTGATTTGGATCCTCTTTTTGTGATCTTGGAGATTTCTGATTTATGTGCATGAAAGATAAAGCAGGTTAATTACTATTGAAAATTAATGGCAAATGTTTACAGGAAAGGAGTGACATCTCTGTGTGTCAACTGAACAGGCAGAGTTTACTCCTGAGGGCATTCTGTGACAGTTAAAAATTCTGCACACAATATTTTTAAATTCTGAAAGCTTTATTTGTCAATAAATAAACGCAGAGGCTCCAGTATGGCACAAGCCACTGGCTGCATGAAGTTGGGAAATCACCCTGCAGCCTCGCCACCCCCAGGACACGGATTCAGTGGTGAGCCTGCACCCAACCTTGACACAGCACAAGGCCTGGGCCTACCTCAGAAACACCCTGGGGCCCTGTCCCTCTGTGCCAGTGCACCAGGTGTGGGGCAGGCAGGATCCAAATGTGGAGGGGCTCAGTGTGGAGGAATAGGATTCTGTGTGGGACAGTCTGGGTGCAGGCAACTCAGTGGGTTGTCTAGGTGTGGGGGGATCTGGATGCACCAAGGTTTGTTTGGGATGCAGGGGGTTCCAGGTACAGGGGTAATGGGACTCTGCAGGGACTTCCAGGTGAAGGTGTTGGGGCTCAGCAGAAGGGTATGGGTGCTGTGGAAGTGGGGCTTGGTGGGGGTCTGGGTGCAGCTAGTTGGGGGTCAGTGGCATGGGGGTTTAGATTTGGGAGGTCTCAAGGGAGTGTGGCTTGTCAGAGTGGGAGTTTGAGTGCAGAGAGCTCAGTGAGGGGTGGCTTGGGTGCAGAGGTAAGGCTCTAGGTGCAGGGGTTGAGGTTCCATGGGCTGGGGTTCAGATATGGAGCGCCGGGAGGAGGTTGGGTGTACAGGGTGAGGCTTGGCAAGTGTGTCCGGATATAGGTGGTTCAGATGCATGGGGGTTGGGCGGATGGAGGAGCAGCTTCCTGTACAGAGATCCCTCCCCCTGCAGCTGAGGAGCGATGGGAGCAGAAATCAGGTGAGGACCCTGAGCTTTCCTGCAGCTGGAGGAGGTTTCTGGGGGTGGGTGTGACACAGCCCTGGCCACTCCTTGCAGGGAAAGAGGAAGTCCTGTCCTCTCCTGCTTCCAGCCCAGCCAGGATTAGCAGCTGATGCCAGCTCAGGATAGAAGCCACTGGCTAGGGTGTCCCCAGCCCTGCAGTGATTTACCTCTCTCTCGCCTGGTTGCTCTGGATGTCTGAAACGATGTACATGTGCAGCTAGGGAGTGGTGCGTAACTGCTCTTGCTGCTTCCCTTTGCTGCCCTGTCAGAAAGTCATTTTTCTGTGAGAAAGCAAAGAAATCTGCAAGGGACATGAATTCTGTGCACTCACCGTGGTGCAGAATTCTCCCAAGAGTAAGAATTCTCTTGTTTACATACTGAAAATGAATGCTCCTTATTTTCTTTCCATTTTCTCCTCTTATCCCTCAACCAGTCTATTATTATACCATCACATCTCCATTCTGCAGTCTTTCAGCTCCAACCCTTCATTAATAAAATTTGTTTATCTAATGATACAAGACTGCCTTTCCCAAATGCTATAGATGCTCACACAATTTTTCTAATATGGCAACTTAGAACTAATAGAAATTTCTTTGCAATGGAAGTGGGCCAGAGGGGAAAACTACAGTGTTTCAGAATCAGAACATTAAAAAGCAAAATCTTAAAGTTGAACAATCCTGAGATTTTTCCAGCAGTAAACCACAGAAGACGTACTGAAAACATCAAAATATTTTTTTGCTATCTACAGTTTAAACAATATTAAATGCAAAAATTATCACAGCAGAGAATTTCATGGAAATCTCTTAACCTTTATTTGCTATCACATGTTCCAAGACTGTCTGAAAAATTTATGTAATTGCCTGCATAATACATGTTGCTGTGGGTGCTCTTAAAGCAGCACTAAACTGTACTATGTGCCTTGCAAGATTTATACACTTAAGCCCCAAACTGAGGGGCTTAACGATTTAGTGACTTAGTGATTGGGCAACAAAATGGCAAATGAAGTTTAATGCGGATAAATGTAAAAGCACATTGGAAAAAATAACCCCAACTATACATACAATATGACGGGGGCTAGTTTAGCTACCACTAATCAGGAAAAAGACCGTGGCGTCATCGTGGATAGTTCTCTAAAGACATCCATGCAGTGTGCAGCAGCAATCAAAAAAGCAAACAGGATGTTAGGAATCTTTATCCTTTTTTAAAAAAAAAAAAAAAAAAGAGAGAGAGAGAATAAGATGGAGAATATCTTATTGCCCTTATATAAATTCATGGTGTGCCCACATCTTGAATACTGCATACAGATGTTGTCTTCTCATCTCAAAAAAGATATGCTGGCATTAGAAAAGATTCAGAGAAGGGCAACTAAAATGATTAGAGGTTTGGAACAGGTCCTATATGAGGAGAGATTAGAGAGGCTAGGACTTTTCGTCTTGGAGAAGAGGAGACTAAGTCCGTTAATGGCTATTAGCCAGGCTGGGTAAGGAATGGTGTCCCTAGTCTCTGTTTGTTAGAAGGGGGTGATAGATGGCAGGAGAGAGATCACTTGATCATTACCTGTTAGGTTCACTTACTCCGGGGCACCTAGCATTGGCCACTGTCGGCAGACAGGATACTGGGCTGGATGGACCTTCGGTCTGACCCAATATGGCCATTTTTACATTCTTAGGGGTTCAGCTGAGATGCTCTTAGCACAGGATATGGGGAGATGAGGGAGACACGGATGGTTTTATTCCTCTTTCCTCAATCCAGTGGCTAGTTCAGCTCCAGTGCAATTTATAGCAATCTGAATATTTTCAGAGTTTCATTAGAAACCACTGTAATTAATTCAGACTACCGTAACTTCTATTAAAATGGGTTTAGAATTACAGTACAGGTGAGTGATGCGGGGTTTGTTCATACATAGATAATCACTAATAAAAATCTACTTATTGAAAATCAGACTCTGAACAATTCTGTTTTCAAAATAGATGTGAAAATTAATTGGCATAAATTAATAACTTGAAATTTTATCTGGTACTTACCCTATGTTCATCTGAAATTTCATTTTCCTTAAAGATTGAGAATTTGGATCCCCGAGGAATTCAGCTGTCTGCTTTGTTTATGAGTGGTGTGGATATGGCACTCTTTGCAAATGATGCTTGTGGACAGCCAATCCCATGGGAGCACTGCTGTCCATGGATGTATTTTGATGGGAAACTGTTCCAGACCAAGCTCATCAAAGCAAGCCGGGAGAAAGTTCCTCTCATTGACCTCTGTGATGGTCAGGTAGGTAGTTTCTGAAATGTATTTTTTTTCATGTGTTCTGAATTATATTTAGTGTCTAATACAGTTTATCTGGCAGTTTTATTGTTGATTTTAAGTGTGTGTGGTCTTTCTATCTGGAATGTAGATATCTTTGGGGATGGGAAAGGGAGCTTAATTTTTAGGGCTCCTCTTGGGGAGAAATGGCATTTTAGTTTTAATAGACTTCGAAGAAAGTAGAATGACTTCATTTTTATTCTGTCCTGTAATCTCAGTAAACAGACTCAAGGATTCACTAGTTACTTTGAGGATGTACATGAATTCAAATTATCAAAAGACTGTTATGCATACATATGTATGATACATATCCGGAAATTGAAATCTTGTACATTCTCAAGGTAATGAGCAAATCAAGCAGAGCTGGCAGCTATCTCTGTTCCTTCTCAGCAGTAGCACCTTGTTTTGCATCAAGATTGCAGTGCTGTCAAAAAGGGCTGTGCTAACATTACTTTTACAAACAAACAAAATCCAGTACATGATTTATTTGACAGAGAATTGAAAAGAGTGAAGTCGGGCTTACAGCACCTACTCTCAAAAACCCTTAATTTGTTACAGAAAACAGATTTTAAAAAAATAAGCAATATATGAGTGTCACAAAATACCACCAAGTGACTGCTCATGGTAGTTAATTTTACTTCAGTATCTCCTTTTCTAGGAAGAGGAAATATTGCAGTAGAGTGCATAGTATAATAAATGCTCATCCCCTTTTTTGACTTCCTGGGTGATCTTGAGAGGGAAGAGTTGGTAAGACTACCATTTAGCTGTATTTGTTTCTGACACTTGGAAAATTAATTGTAGACTACTGTATTAACTTAAATATGGGGATTTCTTGTGAATCAGTGAAATGTGGATGGTAAATTGTTACCCACTGTGTCAGATTGTGATTTATCCATTAAAAGCTAGCTTTATTAAGAAATATGGGTGTGTCCCAACACCAGTCTACATTTAGTATTCCTTCAGTCAGGTTGATAAGCACAATTTGCATAGCACAAATACAAGATTTTAACATTTATTTGTGCACTTTTGTTTACTTGTAGGCTGAGCAGGCTGCCAAGGTTGAAAAGATGCGTCAGAGCGTCCTAGAAGGATTAAATTTCTCCAGGCAGAATCATCCACTCCCTTTCCCACCTCCACCTGCCATGCCTTTCTATCCAGCTTCTATGTATCCTCGGCACTTTGGGCCAGTCCCACCACCTCAGGGCAGGGGGAGAGGCTTTGCTGGTAAGTAAGTGGTTGACAGTATATTTACATGGATTCAAATTGGTATGAAATAAATACTGTCATGTCATTCACATTCCAAGATTGTGTTCTGATTCATCAGCCCAACTTCATAGCAATAGTGCAGTAAGATAAATGGTCAGAATATGGTCCAGCATGTCTGTTGCTGGAAGTATAATTTTTATTGTCTATGCCCTAGTAACTGAGGCACCTGTAGTAATACCATTTGTTTCCTTCAAGATTGTAAGTAGCTGTGCCAGTGCAAAATACCTTGGAGGCTATTGTTTGTATGTAGAGGAAAAAAGAGGAATAAATCAGCATAAGAGGATAGGAAAAGTACAAAAGATAAAACTGCCTTACTTTAAAATGTTCACGTTTGTAAGTGTAGAATATGAATGAATGGTGTAATTTATGAACGGAACAGGGTAGCTCTTGGGGTTGAAGACAATGCCTCCACCCACTTTTTAAATTTAATTTTTGGTACTTTTATTTAAACAGAGGCACGTCCTAGAGTAAGCACAGGAGATGACTGAATGATCATGCCATTCTCGATTTGTTTCCTTTCCTCGTAGCAGCAGCCCCACACACAAGGGCTACATACGAATTTATATTTAATAGTCAGGAAGTTTAATAGGCTTGCTGCCTCAAAACTTGTAAGCATGTTAACTTGTGCACTGGAGGTTCAGATCTCCAGATTCACAAGTATACTTCCTACCCAAATAAAGGGTTACATTTAGTGGCTAGAAGACACGTAGGCCAAGGCTGAAGTTACTCTGGATAGGACCCTCTCTAACTCAGGGGTGGGCAAACTTTTTGGCCTGGGGTTCCTAAACTTTAAGGAGGGCTGGGTAGGGAAGGCTGTGCCTCCCCAAACAGCCTGACTCTCGCCCCTTTCCACTTCCCAGCCCCTGATTGCCCCCCCTGAGAATCCCTGACTCATCCAACCCCACTGCTCCTTGTCCTCTGACCGTTCCCTCTTGGGACTCCCCACCCCTAACCGCTCCCCCATGACCCCACCCCATATTCAACCCCCCATGCTACCTGTCCCTTGACTGCCCTGACCTCTATCCACACCCCTGCCCTCTGACAAGCCCACTGGGACTCTCCCCTCTGCCCCCGCCGTTCCCTGTCCCCTGACTGCTCCCCCCACAACCTCTTCCCTATCCAACCGCTCCCTGTGCCCTGACTATCCCCCCGCCCCAGAACTCCCTACCCCTTATCCAACCTCCCTGCCCCGTTACCATGCTGCTCAGAGCAGCATGTCTGGCAGCCGTGCCTCCCGGCCAGAGTCAGTCACACCACCGTGCTGCCCGGCAGGAGCTCGTAGCCTCGCCACCCAGAGTGCTGGTGGCATGGCGGGCTGCAGGGGAGGGGGGACAGCAGGAGAGGGTCTAGGGGTAACCTCCCCAGCTAGAAGCTCAATGGCTGGGCAGGATAATCCCGTGGGCTGGATGTGGCCCGGGGGCTGTAGTTTTCCCACCTCTACTCTAACTAGTGGTGAGTTGCCTCCTGCATTTCATCAGCCTCTGATCTGGCTGGGCAGTGGGGCTCCCACGTGGCTGTAATCCCTCTGGCTGCTAAACCAGCAGCCTTTCTCCTGCCTTATATGTTGAATGGCAGTAGACACTGTGGCTCTAAAAGGAACATGGCAGCAGGTTATCTTTCAGGGAATTCCCATATACCCGGCCCCCTCACAGCTTTTCCCCTGTCTTTCTTTACCCTGGGTCTAACAGGAGTCTGTGGCTTTGGAGGCCCTTATGGGGAAACAGTAGCAACAGGCGCTTACCGGGCCTTCCGGGTGGCAGCAGCAGCAGGACACTCCGGAGCCTTCTCTGGCAATGACAACAACAGGACTAGCAAGTTTCAGGGCGGTAATTATACCAAACCCCTTTTCTTAGAGCTTCTGGCAACAGCTTCTTTCACTTCACAGTCTGGTCTCAGGCTTTCCACTGGTGGCCAGTTTTCCTGTCTCCCTAACTGTCTCCAGCTATCACTGTAGAACTCGCTGACTGCTGTACTCTATTGCAATCTTTCCCCTCAGTCCCTGTGGCAACCTGGTCTTGGTGCCAGTCTGCTTGTTACAATCTTGTTCAAATATAAAAAATGCTTTAACATTTTAAGTAGAAATTCTGTCTCTTGTGTTTTATAATGTTAGAATATGTTATAACGAGCTCAGGTTTGCTTGGATATGTTAAAGATTTTCTAAAATTGGAGAGCAAAAAGGCATCTTGAAAAAGTGACACAGTAGAAGTTCTTGTATTTGTGTTACTGTTAATCCATCCTTCACTGGTGCCTCATGTCAAAGTTTGGATTTCTGGCCTAAGTTAATATAAGTGTTTAGATTTCTTTGTCCATTGTTTTTCTCTTGTGTAAAAGGGGACAGTAGAAATCCATGTATTCCAGTTACTTACTTGGGCTACAGGTTTCCCATATACCTAGCTGTATTCTCTAGCACCTGTGCTTCTATTTAAAAAACAAGCAAATCTTTCTAACGCTCTATTGCAAAAATAAGCTTGCCACTGTACGCAGTACACAATAAAAGCTGAAAGAATTGTACAGAGAAGTATGAACCATCTGCATTTAACCAGGGCTGTTGTTTTTAAGCGTATTAACTTTTTAAAAATTAACTACATCTGCATAAGTGCTGTCATTTTTAACCCTTTCATTGCTGATGGTCTTACCAGTAACATCTAACTCTAGTATGCTTACCTGGAGTTCTGGAAATATGTTATGCCCTGATCTAGCATTAATTTTTAAGGACATTAGACAGATATAAAAATGCAAATTTTGAATGTCAGTGATGCTGATATTCTCTGTTTGGATACTAAGGTTTTTGTTTCTGTCTCTATAAAAGGAGGGTAAAAAGTAGTGTTTACAATTAAGTCAACTCAAGTGCTATTTCTATAACATAGTCCAATGTTAGTAATTTTTTAATGACCTTCCTTTGTGTATCATGCTGATGAAAGTACAATAGTAAATCTAGGACAAGTGAATCTAAAAATAATTCCTTCTCCATTACCTTCATGCTTCATGTTTTAAAAAAAATCCTAATATATTTTTCAAAATTTCCCTTCAGACTCTCAGTATCTATCTAAACATTATTTCAAATTACTGAAACTGAAGTAGTCACAGAAGAGTATTTTTTAATTCATAATTCATTTATTTTCATAAAGGACGTCTAGACTCCAGTTTTAGCTATAATTTCTTTAAACAACCACATCATGAAAATTAGTTTGAGTATCAGAAAAAGAAGCTCTTTATGTAGTGAAGATTGACAGAACATATTTTTCCATTCACTAATAACTTTGATTTTATGATTGTAAAAAACAATTTTTGGTTTTGCGTTTATGTGCAGGAGTCCAACCTATTCCTTCTCAGGGAGGGAAACTTGAAATAGCTGGCACTGTCGTTGGCCATTGGGCTGGAAGCAGACGTGGACGTGGCGGTAGAGGGCCATTTCCTCTACAGGTGGTTTCTGTTGGAGGACCAGCAAGAGGGTAAGTGCAATACCATAGAAACTGTTCTTAACATAATTCAGTTATTCAGTGTACTAGAGAATCCAGGATGGGGGAATGAGGTGACAGCAGATGTTGCATGAAGTATTATGATTACATTTCTTTTTGACTTGAGTGTGGAGTGGGCTAGGTAACTATAATGCTGTTACTCAGGAGTTCAAGAGCGTTTGTATATTAATTTTAACACGTTCCTTCTCAGTAGTTCAGATACATTAAAATATTTTTGTGCACAAAAATCTCTCATTCTGAATCTAATTACATAGATTTCACTGCTCCTGTATCAAGATATTCCTCAATAGCATTTCAGTTACAAGAGCATGAAGAACTTATTTGAGCCAACTAAAACAATTCCTGCATTCTGTTTTTTTATAATAGTAAAATATTTACTTACTGGTGTGATAAATTGATGAGTAATTTTATTATGTAGTACTAGAAGGGGAAGGGGAAACACCTCAGTATGAAGTTTAAAAGGCTTAATGATGCCCAGACACTACGTTGATGGGGAAAATACATGATAATTACATACAAAAAAATAAGATAAGAAAACCTTAAGTACCTTCAGTTCCTATTGATTTCACGCGGTGCTATGGATATTCTGCAGTTCTGAAAACCAGGATCTTTGTAAAATAATGTTTTGGTTTTTTTAAAACTGATATTTGTTCCCAGAGATTTATGAACATTATTTGTGTTATAGTCGCATTTAGCAAACTTGGTTAGGATTTCAGCTCCATTGTGCTAGGCACGGCACAAACACTTTAAACCTCAAAAGTTAACAGGAAATTAATATATTTTATGTTTATAATTATTTGCAATCAGCTGTAGCTTCAAAGGAGCAAAGTAAAGTAGGTGTATTAATATATTTCTTATATAGTAACCTCTTCCTCACTCTTCCCCACTGTTTACAAAACATTATCAAACACCTAGCACGTAGGCCACATCTGGCCTCATTTGATGTGTTAGTGGCTTGCATGACATTATTAGATCATGAAAAATCTAAGCTTTCCTTTTTAAAAAAAAGTTTATAACCACATAGGTTTTGACGGTAGACCCTCAAATGTGAAGTGAATGTAAATACAACCATGTCTTCATGGGTCGGCAGGTAGACAGAAATAATCAGTCTGGGAGGTGTGATTTCCCCTCCCCACATTAATCTAGTTGAGCTATATACTTCAAAGCTCAGTGCTAACTTTTTAATGTCATCACTGACTATTTCATTGCTGATCATTTTATTGTTCAAAATAGGGAAGTGGGTGGAAGTGAAGCCCTTGAGTAGGTAGAGAAAGAACTGGAAGTTTCTGCAGGGAGGGAAATGCAGAGGAGAAGATCAGGAGAGAAACAGTGACAGGCAAGAGGGAGGCAAACAGAAAAGAGGATGGGGCGGAAGGAAGAAAAATGAAGGGCAGAAATAATAGTACTAAAGGGAGAGGATTTAGTTATCCATAAAGAACTGTTCTACGCTACGTCTGTGTACAAGCAATTCCATGGCCTTCAGTGTGAGTTGAGTTTTCAAATGAGGATACTATGAAGATACACATTTATCTCTCAGTAATTGGGACTCCCTCCGACACCTCTTTCCACGTGGCTTCCCAAGAACTCAGTTCCACACCATGTATAGACACGTCAGGTATTTTTAAGAAGCATGCGGCAAAGTGATGCTGAGTTGACCAGGCTCAAGCTTAGAGCGTACCACACATCCAAAGTTGCACGGAAAACCTCTTCCTTTATATACATTTACACATTACGTTTATTATAAACTGCATCACGTTTTGAGACTGGCTGGCTTACTTTATAGGAACTAATCTCTGTACACCATGCTCTGGCCACACACTACTTACTTTTTATCTTATCTTACATTCCAGGTTTATCTTGTCCATTGTAAATATTTCCCTGGGTGTTCCCCCTTTTGGCTAGTAAAGGCTTTTTCTGTCTCTTCATTTATTGACCCATTTGTCTGTATGTCTATACATACTGTGGCAAAAAAATAAAAATTCGGCACACAATATTTTAAAATTCTGCAAATTTTATTTGTTAAATAAATGTGGAGATTCCAGCATGGCATTGGGGAGCACAGGCCACTGGCTACACCGAAGTGGGAGATCCCCGTGCAGCTCTCTTACCCCAGAACATGGATTTGGCAGTGAGGCTGCACCCAACCCTTGCACAGCGCAAGGACTGGGCCTGCCCCAGAAACACTCCAGGGCCCTGTCCCTCCATGCCAGAGGCAGGCAGGCTCAGCAAGGCAGGATCCAAGTGTGGGGGGATTCAGGTGTGGGTTGTGAGTGTCCTGTGTGGGGCAATCTGGGTGCAGATGTGTCAATGGGGGATCTGGATGCACAGGAGCTTATTGGGGGGTTCTGGGTGCAGTAATAGGGGCACGAGGTTGTTGGGGCTCAGCGTTGGGGCGGGGGGAGATGACCTGGGTGTGGTGGGGATAGAGCTTTGCAGGAAGATCTGCGTGTGGGGGTCCAGATGCTGGGGGAGTGAGGTTTTGAGGGGTGGATCTGGGTGCGAGTGGCTCGTTGAGGTGGTCCCGGCACATGGGGGGGGGGGTGGCGGCTTATTGCAGGGGGAGGAGGTGAGGCTTGGCAGGAGGGTCTGGGTATGAGGGAGTCTGGATGCACAGGGGTTGGGCAGCTGCGGGAGCAGCTTACAGTACAGGAATCCCTCCCCTGGCAGCTGAGGAGTGAAGGATGCAGGAGTGGGATGTGTGGTGGGGAGTGTGCAGAGATTCCTACAGCTGCGGGAGAAATATGGGGGTGGGTCTGACTCAGCCCAGGATGCCATATAGGGGAAAAAGTAGTCTCATCCTCCCCACCCTAGCGGAGACTAGCAGCTGAGCCCAGCACAGGGTAGGGGCCACCAGCTGGGTCTTCTCCACTCCTGACCCACAGTGATTTACCGCTCTGCTGTCTGCCCCAGACATTCAGAATATACTGCTGGGGAGGGTTACATGACTGCTCTGGTTGCTTCCCTTTGCTTCCCTGTCAGAAAGTCATTTTTCTGTAGGGAAGCAAAAAAATCTGCCAGAGGACATAAATTCTGTGCATGCACAGTGGCACAGAATTCCCCCAGGAGTATAGTTAGGACAGACATTCTGTTCTCAGCCTGCTGATCCATTTACCTCCATAATCCTGTCTCCCAAAAAATAAGGTCTCATCCATGTCCAGTTACTCATGTATATTCCACTGTTTTTGCTTTTCTTCTTTATATTATTTGATTTGCATTATATTCCTGTTTTTTGTAAGTTTATTCCTTAGCAACATATTAAGACTGGAGTAGTTGTAATTATTTGGACTATCATTAATACTAAAGTGTCAACCTGGGACTGCAAACTTCCCTTTTATAGAATAGCCTATCAAGCTGTAATTTTACATTATAAGCTTGCTCTGTCTTTAAAACGTTCTTTTGTAATTTTCACTTTGCTTTGATTTTAATTACATTATAAAATACTGGTACTTTTTTTTTTCATTTATTACCACAGGAAATGTAGATGTGAAACAGAACATAGTCCAATTAAAAAAAACATTCCCTGGTCCATTTCAGCTGTTACACAGTACTTCTTGTTACCAGCATAGGCAGTTTTTATTTTACCAAAGTCTCAGCATTTCAGTCATACTGTGCAATTTGGAGACTGTTCCCCCAGAGTGAACCCAGATATTGGCAACTTGGTCTATAAGATCTTACACCTTCCCATGTAAGTGTCCCCAAAGTACAAACAGCCCTACACATTTGGAGCTTTTCAGACCTTGCATTGCCTTGCAGCAGTATTTGAGGAAGAAAAACATTGGGTAGATTGCAGTGCTTTTACATTTATCTTTGTTATTGGACCCTCGTTAATTTTTTTACCCTGCATTTTCTGGTGTTACCTTTCCTGCATTAAATATATAACTTTTTTGTGGTGATAAGAGAGCAAGTTTTCTTGCTCCATATCACATAAGGCTGCTTTTATTTTGTATAGCATGTATTTTTTACATATTACACACATTTTTAGAATACATTGACTTAATTTCATACTTAATATTTAAACCCTTTTATTATGCCATTTTCCTTACTGTTAGGTAATGACCCTTACAGTAAGGGATATCTAATTAATCTACTCCAGATATATGGATTTGGAGTTTATTTCAGTCTGGTTGCTGAGGTTACTTTACCTGTTCCAGACAAGTGTCATCCAGGTCATGGCACCACTATATGTTGAGATTTTCTCTGAGACTTCTTTCCACTTGGCTTCCCAAGAATGCAATTTGACTCCAGATTTTATCATTTAGGTATTTTTATTTGTCATGCAGCAAAGCAATACTGAGTTGATCAGACTCAGGCATAGGGGGTAGGTATAGGGCAGGGGTGGGCAAACTTTTTGGCCAGAGGGCCACATTGGGGTGTGGAAATTGCTTGCGGGGCCATGACTGTAGGGCTGGGGCAGGAGGTTGGGGTGCAGAAGGGAGTGTGGGATGGGGTGCGGTGTGCAGGAAGGGGCACAGAGGGTTGCAGGACGTATGAGGGGGCTCAGGGAAGAGGGTTGGGGTGCACAGTGTGGGAGGGGGCTCAGGGCAATAGTGCAGGGAGGGGTGCGACAGGGGGCTCAGGGCAGGGGTTTGGAGTGCAGGAGAGGTTTGGGATGTGGGCTCCGGCCTGGTACCGTTTATCTGGAGCAGCTCCGGGGTGGCAGCAGTGCCAGGGCAGGCTCCCTGCCTGCCTGCCCTGGCCCCTTGCCGCTTTGCTTCACTCCAGAAAGCAGCCGGTGTAGTGTAGGATACTGCTTGTCCCTGCCGGCCGGAGGAGGGGGAGCACAGGGCTCCACGGGTCTGTGATACCTCCCCCGAAGCTCCCATTGGCCGCAGTTCCCTGTTCCCAGCTAATGGGAGCTTTGGGTGAGATAACTACGGGCAAGAACAGCATGCAGAGCCCTCAGCTCCCCCTCCCGCAGCAGCAGTAGGGACACGTGGTGCCTGCAGCTTCCCAGAGCGGAGCAGAGCCACAGCACTACGGGAGTGGCAAATCCGTGGGCTGGATCCAAAGCCCTGACAGGCCAGATCTGGCCTGTGGGTGGGCAAACTACAGCCCCTGATATAGGGCATACTGCGCATCCAAAGTTAACAGAAAACCTCTTCCTTTATACACATTTATACAGTACATTGCATTTACTATACGCTGCATCACATGTTTTGGTATTGGTTTGGGTACGTTGTAAGAACCAATCCCTGTACACCATCCTCTGATCATGCACTGTCAATGTACAATTTACCTTTTCCCACATCTTACATTCCAGGCTTATCTTGTCCATTGTAAATGGTTCGCTGTGAGTTTCCCCTTTTCTTGGCTAGTGTGGGCATTAATGGGCATTAATTAAAAGGGGAAATCTGGCCCCAGCATAGAATGAGTTCAGTACCCCAATGTAAACTAAATATAGTACTTCTGATTACAACACTGCTTGTGGAAGAGTTCTGGTGAGGTGTATTGCCACAGTCAAGAGGAAGGGGTCTAAGATCAGAATAACTGTGCATATAATTATGATATGTAGTGGTTAGGGCATTATCTTTAGTTCTTTGAAGGCATTTTCACATACCCACTGTGCATCTACTCGTCTAAGTAATTCACTTCACTCATTTGCATTGGAGAGAAGCCCTTCCATATTCTGGGTACTAGAAGAAGCAAGAGCGCAATCGCTAGCACCCAGACACCTATAATCAGGATGCTAAACTGACATCCTTAATAGGGATCTCACTGTGTCTGGGGGAGCAGTCAAATTGCTGCAAGGATGTAATCATTTGCAGCAATACCTAGATGGAAAAAAGATGTAGAGAGACTCTCTGGTAGTAACTTGTCCATCATCTCTCTGGCTAATGATGCTATGCTTGGGTAGGCAGTTTATTTTGAGAGACTTGTTACCACCTCTAGAAGCCAAAATTATTTGCAATGTCAGACCTGCTCTCCTCTAGCCAAATCATAATGGAAGCTCACCTCTGTATCTGGAGCTACTAAAAATGGATCATGCAGGATTATGAGGATTTCATCTGTGGACTTGATTTGCTACCAAAAAGAAAGTTACTCTGCACTGAAAACTATAGAGAGGGACATGGTTATCCATGCTTTGTCACTTAATCTAGCTCACTTTCTCATCTCCTCCCACTTAACAGAGGGCAGATCAAGTCCAGACTTACCTTCATTGTTCCCTCTTGATTCCATGCAACTTAATTTTCAAATGGCTTCCATACACAGTCTACTGATTTTCAGTCTTCTCCATACCGTTAAGTATGACCAACTCACGTTAACCTTGATCCATCAGTATCCAGTGAGATGTGAAATCTGAATTGCAAAAGCCTATTTTTCACCTATCTAGAGGGCACAAGTCACTTCATACTATATATAATTAGTAAATGGGATGGGTCTGTCTTGTTCTCTTTGTAAATTGATTTAAAAATGCTTTTCAGATTAAAATAAGAATGGTCAGATGTGTAAAGTATTCATTTCCTCATTTGGTTTCTTTCTAATTCCATTATTTATTACTTATTATTGCATTGTGGGTGTGCATAGAGAGATGGGTTGGCACTTGAGGTGATTCAATCTAAATTAGACATAACACAGCAAAGATGACAACAAATTGTAAGAGTGGAATAAGTGGAAATGGATTGGAACTTGGCTCCTCCTTTGACTGCTTTGTCCCACTCTTGTAGTGCAAATCAACCTTAAAACTAGCAAAATCAGCTTCTTGGAGTCTCTCTCCTGCTGGTATAGGGGAATCCTCAGGTTGTGTAGAGCCACTTATGCTGAAAAGGAGGCATGGATGGTGAGCTGCAGAAATCACCAGTTGCTGGAATGGCTCAGTGGGGGGCTGGTGCAGCCAGCACAGCATAGAACAGCCTTGAGACTGCTCTAACCTACTAGGGAGGTTGTGGAAGCTTCTGTGCTGGAGGTTTTCTGAAGGAGGCATGTAAAGCCGTCTATCTTAGGTGGGTTAGACCCAACAAATGCTGCATCTCAGCAGGGGGCTAGACAAGATGATCCTTGTGGTCCCTTCTAACCCTATAATTCTTTGATTCTAAGTTGGTCTTGTGGACCTGACCTGGCTGTCCTGTTTCTCATTCCTGTTCTGGGCCAGGCATAAGGCTCCGGCCCATTAGATTTGATATACATATTTGGAGCAAAGTCAGGAACAGCCTGTTGCTGTTAGATTCCAATACTGAAAATGAAAATTAATTTATAAGTGGAAGGAAAAAAAGGTTCCTGACATCACAGTAGAGCACATTAAGGTTTTTTTATGTAATTGCCTACTTTACTGTAAAACATAGATTTAGGATGTAGGTAGGTCTTCCGCTACTGGAACTAGGGTGACCAGATGTCCTGATTTTATGGGGACAGTCCTCATTTTTGTGTCTTTTTTTTATATAGTCTCCTATTACCCCCGACCCCTGTCCCAACTTTTCACATTTGCTGTCTGGTCACCCTACCTGGAACCTAGGTTCAAAATTTGTAATGAAGGGCAAATTAAAATCTGTGTGGATCTCATCCAGTCCTCATTTAGATACCTTGAAACCCTGCTATATGATTTGGTGTGACTGGAGCTCTGCTCGAGAGTGTCCCAAAAGTAGAAGTCATAATTAAGAGAGTATAGCAGAATTGTGTTGATGAGCTTGTACGGTGTCTGCCCCGACTAGACATGGTTCAAGCCACTCCTTCCCTTTCATAAGCATTTAAATCACTGACGAACATTACTTGCATCTGGTGAAGTGGGTATTAGCCCACGAAAGCTTATGCTTTAATACTTTTAGTTAGTCTTTAAGGTGCCACAGGACTCTTTGTCACTTCTGACCAACATTAATATTGCAGTAGCTTTGCATTGCTGAATCATATTTGCACATTGTGGGTGGAAAGTATTATTCAGTGGAAAGAATGGTTTTATGAATATAAATAAATAGTTCAGAATGGCTGTCTTTTGCCAGGCTTTTAGTATATATTCTAGCCACTGATGGAAAATTTGATATGTATTTTAAAGGAATTTTAAGGATAACTAGATAAGAATTTACACAGAGTTTGAAAGTACTTTGTTGCTTGTTTTGAAGTGAAATTGTGAAATAGCCATTTTATTGCTAGGAAAACAAGATTTTTAGAAACACAAATCATAGACTACACTCTCACAAGTAGTAAAAACTTTAAAACACTGAATGATTAATCAGGTTGTTTCTTGGGATGGGGAGGGAGTGAAACTTTTCTATAATAATTAGATGGCATTAGCAAAAAAAACCCTTTATTCTATTTAGTTTAAGGTATTTTTAAATAAAGTTTAAATGCATTTGTTGTTTGTTTTTCTTTAATACACATAGGCGTCCTAGAGGAGTTATTTCCACTCCAGTGATAAGAACATTTGGAAGAGGTGGAAGGTACTATGGGAGAGGTTATAAAAACCAGGGAGCAATTCAGGTAATAAAGTGGTGTGATTTACTTCCATAACTCTGGTTTACAGGCTAGTGTGGTCACAGGCTTCCTAGGCCAGCAGGAGTTGGTGATGACAGCCCTTGGGAGAAGGGCAGGATAGAGTGCTTATTGTAGCTACCATGGTATATACTGGTCACTGAAATAATAAGCCATATGGACAGTGATGACAGTTCTCCCAGTATTGTTCCATCTCATTCAGAAGCTAGCGTTGGTTATCTGATTAGAGGAGAAAAATGCACCCTGCTATGAAGAATATGGGTCTCATGTGGACAATCCTGATCAGCTGAAGGGGAGAGATAGGGGACCTTAACTGAAATCAGTGAAACACTAAGGAGAAATATGAAGTTGAAACAAATGGGTATTTTACATTCCCCATGGCCAACTCCCCCAGTTTTTGTTCACTTTCATTCTGGTCCCCCAATTCCTTTTAAAAATAAAAATAAAAAAATACAACAAACCAAAAGGTAATGCTAGGATTCTACATCTAGAGTACTCACTGTAAATATTAATAGGAAATTATGGAACAACCTCTGTCTCATGTGATTACACATTCCCATCTTTTAGTAATGGTACAAAGAGTGCATAAATCATAGCTTCTACCTTTTCTATGGTTCTTTGAAACCATGTAACTGAAGCAAATTGGTGTTACACATATAATGCCAATTTGTTTCAGCTTCACATTTCCCCCATTTTGCTCAGTCTTTTATTCCAGCTGCTCAGCACTTTTGCAAGTTAATTGAGTCCTGGGGAAATGGATTAGTGGGCAGCTAGTAGACAATGTGGACAAAAGTACACGATAAATGTATCATGTGGCTCTGCATTGTGTCACATGGATAGTAACAGATAGGAGTTGGCGGGATGGGGTGCTAACAGAGGAGTGCTCTCTTGTGAGAGATGAGGGAACTCTTAATTTCACGTGGAACTCTTACTTTCAAGTTAAAACTGAATGTTTTCTAGATGTAAAAATTCAAGCTTGTTCTATTTACTTCTTTGTAGTTATTGCATCCTTGTCAGCGTCCGTGGAAATTGATCAGAATTTCTTGTGTGTGTGTCTGTGATGTCTGATGTTCATTTCTGTATTTCTAAAGCTTTAATTCTCGTTCCCATTACCCCAATGTAAAATATTCTGCTGGAATTCTGTACTGAATTTACAGGCCTGGAAACAGAGGGCCTCTGTTTACCTATAGAACCAATATAGTACGTGCACAGCAGTCCAAGTTTGCTAGTGTCATAAGTCTCTTTCAGAGGGAATACCTTTGAGATTGAGAGGGCAGACCAGTCTCCATGGTATTTCAATCGTTGGGTATCAGACAGCACTTAAAAGCAAGGAAATGGATATCATAAGGAAATGAATGTTGTAAATCTTCCACTGCAGATATAGGGCCAGATTTTGATACTCTTCCTTATAATTAATTATATTTATTGTGGTAGTGTGTAAGGACCAACCAAGAATGGGGCCCCATTGTGCTAGGCACCACACAAATACTGTAATAGTCCCCAGCCCAAAAAACTTTACAGTCTAAATAGACGAGACAGACACAAGGTGGGAAAAGAGGTGGAACACACAAGCAGAATGAACAATGTGATGGCTGCAAATGTCATGTTAGTTCCAGTTATTTTTTGAGGGGTAGGTATAGTTAGGAAGGATTCAGCTAAATGAAAAGAAAAAAGAAAAGGGGATAGGAACAGGGCAGGGGAGCAGAGGGCAAGAGGGGCAGGTGTGCAGTGAAGCAAGATGTGAAGGCCGAGGGCTTGTCTACACTACCATGCAAGGTCGATCTAAAATACGCAACTTCAGCTACTTGATTAGTGCAGTGAAGTCAAAGTACTTAAATCTACTTACTACAGTGTCTTCACTGCAGTAAGTCAACAGCTGACGCTCTCCTGTTGACTCCTCTTGCGCTTTTCGTTCTGGTGGAGTACCAGAGTTGACAGAAAAGTGCTCTTCAGTCAATTTATCATGTCTATTCTAGACACGATAAATTGACCCCCACTGGGTAGATCGCTGCCTGCTGATTTGGCAGGTAGTATAGAGAAGCCCTGAGAGAGGAGGGGGAAGATTGGAGCAAACAGCCAGTCAGCACAAAGCAGAGCAAGTACCCACAATAAGTAGCATCTTACCCCTCAGAGAGTTTCGATGATTTCATTGAGACGACTTGTGAAATAAGGTGCTACTCAGCGGGAGTGGAGAGGACAAGTTGCTTAAAGAAATATATATTTTTGTCACAGGATAACACCCTAAACTCTGAATCGAAATAAATGCTGTGCTTTCTTAGTAGTTACAAAATATCAGCACAGCAAAAAACAACCTGAATAGACACCTAAAAAGAATGTGATCGTTGGTGACACACTATTGATCAGCCTCAAATGCAAGTCTACGTAATGTACATAATTTCACTTTGTATTGATATTGTGCACTTTCCTGGCAAGCCACCTATGCAACACTAGTACTAAGTGACAGGAATTTGAATATTTTACCAAAACAAAAAAAATCCCAGCAATTCATAAATACCTTAATTAATATTTCCCATGGTTACAGTTAAGATTGTTGTGAAATGGGGGCTGTGTCAGATTTACACTGTATCTTTAATGTATTCATTTCTTTGCTTTTTTTCTTTAATATATTCCTGTATATGAGGACACTGAGGAGAGCAGTTAATGTGCTTTAGCAGAGTCCTCATGGACACTTAGTGCCTGGCAAGCTACTGCGGGGTAGATTTACGCTCCATCTGGACACAAGCTGGAGCGTGTTCATGTAGACAAGCCTTAAGTGTTTTGTGTTTGTAACAGTGTGATAAGTTGTCAGCAATTTAAATTAAAAAAACAACAACAAAGTTTTATTGTTGTCTGTTTTGGAATTGTATGATTTTATTATTGCAGCTAATGAAAAGTTAAATGTAGTTTTAATTCTCAAGACCTATAAGTCTACATTTTTAGTATAAGCTTTATCTCTTTATTTCATCTGTAGTATGTTTTCTGAGTATTTATTGTGCATTTTGTATATAAGTCACTTTCATGGTCTCTCTTACATATGCACAGTACATGGTATTACGTGACACTACTCATATCTTTGTTAAAAATGTTTTATATTGTATTTGAAAAGTAGTATGTGATCATATCATTGCGTGCAAATGAGGACACAGTTAATGTTGTGTGCTGAATCTTAATTTTGGCATTTCCTGACTTGTTTGTTTAATTATATCATCTCAAAAGTGTAATAATTTCACCTCGTGTGAAGTGCAGCTTCCCACGGGCATGTCAGAAAACGGCTGAGCTAAAAGGTGTTCACATAAATTTTCCTTTTAAGGACTGAAATTTTTTGAATTATGGTAATCATAATTATGGTGGCCAGCTCTGCCATTTTTGGCTGTTGGTCATAAAAAGCCAATGCTGTAACTTGTTAATTTTTATTTTTTTTTAAAGTTGGTTTCTTTACTGCATAAGACAGGGGAAGACCAGATATATTGTCTCTGTTACTGTCCAAAGGTGACATTGGCAGTAGTTTCTTTATTTGACCTTGTGTACCCTTTCCACAGTGAGGTAAATTTTCCATGTCTGTATATTGATATATTCAGTCTTTAAATCCATGCTAATCTGGGAATTTAGTATGGCATGCCAACTCTTATTACAACAGTAGATCGTGTTTGGAATAGTCCAAGTTAACATGTAATACATCTGTCTGTGTCCTACAGCACACTATCGGAAGTGGTGTCAAGATAATCAGTTACAAATATACAATGGTAGCTTCTTTAATAATGTATTCTCTTTTTTTAAAATAGGGCAAACCTCCTTATGCTGCTTCAGCAGAAGAAGTGGCCAAAGAACTTAAGTCAAAATCAGAGGACTCTAAATCCTCAATTGTGTCTTCAGATGGATCCCTGGCTGAAAATGGAGTAGTGAATGAGGAGAAGCCAGCTTCCCAGATGAATGGGAATACAGGAGACATCAGGGGTTCCAACCAGTCTGAAAGTGCCTTGAGTAATGACTCTAAAATGTGCAATACAAATCCTCACTTAAATGCACTAAATGCAGACAGTGTTTGCCATAAAGATGATACTCTTGAGGCTGCTGTCTTAAAAAAAGAAGAGTAAACTTATTTTTTATAGAGGGTGAAGGATGTTGGGAAGGGTCAGGATTAGGAATATCTGGAAAGAAAGAGAGCCTACAGTTACGTACATTTTTTCCTTTCCGTAAGAGAAAAATGAGGACTTTGGAAATTCGGATCCCTCTTTGATGTCAGAGATTTAAACAACACATTTTTAGTTTTAACCAGTTGTAGTCAAAATGCTACAATAAAACAAAAAAAAGAAAGAGAATGAAGAGCATTTGACTCCCGCACTTAAAATGAAGTATACATAAAGTTTAAACTGGTTATGACAAAAGCTTGTAGTTTTGTTTCTTGAACTATAAGGAAAACAAATTTTGGCAGTCTTTAAGTATATATAGCTTAAAATATAATTTTTAGTACTTGGCACCATATGTATGCCATTATATTTGATTTTGCATTACTGTGTCACAATAAAGCTTTCTTTAAGGCTTTGATTTCATGATTATGGGGGGAAAAAAGGCACAACCACAGTTTTTCTTTCTTAAATTTCATCACTGTTGATGTGGTTCTTTTGTGTTAAAATGTGCAAACTATCGAAACTAAAAATTATAGAGTAATATTGCAGTTCTGCTGATTTTAAATATACATCATACATACTTTACAAGGAAGTTAAATGGAGATAAACTTGAAATCATAGAAGATACAAATGACCTTTCAAAATAAACACAATGTGTTCTGAAACTTTTTGTGACTAATACCATGCATCCGTGATCAATGAACTATGTGGTTTTGAATCAGACGTAGACCATTAGTACTACTATTTGAGCTAAACTTCTGCATGGTTCATGATTTTTAAAGTGTGTAGTTAATATTATGCATGTTATTGTCCTCTTTCTTCCATTCTTACAAGTACTGTGCCCATTTGCAAAACAAAAAGCTAATAATCAGTAATAGTCCTATAAAAGATGTTAACTATGTTTAGTCATTGACTGATCTTGCTCTAACCTTAAAATTTTGTGATTATTGACCTCTGTTGCATTTATTCTAAAACTTAAAAAAAAATTATCTAGCCGTTTTTTGAATATCAACGTTACCCTGGTGTACTCATTGCTGTATGCATTATTGTTCTCTGTTGCTGTTTTATGCCTTCATATTAGCAAATATGAAATTCTGTGAAAAACAAAAAAAACAAAAAAAGCTTTGATCTTCAAAAAATACCCCCTTCTGTAGCAGGAAACAAATGGCTTGTTCTTGAGAACTTTCCCATCAAGAATTTAGTATAAGCAAATATACCTGTATCATTTTGATGTTTTTGTTAGTGTTTCCAAACTTAATGTACTTCAAAATCAGAATCATTTCTTTATATTCGTTTTCATATAATTCTCCTGATGCTCTTCATCACACATTAGTGATCAGAAATGAGGTGTAATTCCCCATTCCCTGCCCGCAAGAGCTAAGTAGGTATCTTAATGTAAGTTGAAGGGAGTTCTGCCCCAACTCATGGATTGTGCAAGAATGAACTACTGTTGGGTTTGATTGGTTGTAGATGGATTGTGGTGTGGTGTATTTGAAGGCTATTGAATGCAACTTACAATGCTTAATAAAAATCTTTATTCTTTTAGTATAAAATAATGTATGCCTTTTTTATTGTCATATAGACCTTTAATTAAACATACTGTGAATAAGGTTTCCTGTGCACAAATAAGCTTGTTGTTAGTGATGACATGATCTCCTACTAGAGGGTAGAGACAGGAAGCAAAGCATTTTGTCATTATCCTTATGTAGGAGGATGTCATCCTTGATGAGAACAATGCTCAGTCCTGTTCATTTTGTTGAACAATGCAGGTTTCATGATTTGCTTACTAAGTTGCAAATGTTCAAGTTAACTCTTGAGGGCAACTACAAAAATGTAATTGGTCTGAAATTTGAAGGGGGAGGTATATTTCCTCATAAGTTAGTTGCCACGGCCTCCAATTCAAGGCACTGCTGGCAGAGAGAATTAAAAATGCAGTAAATAACAAATTGAGAAGCAAAATAATAATTTTTTACTGGCAAAAATGGTTTAAACATTGAAAAGAATTTCAGAAGCTAAGGTGCTAGAATCTTTCCAAGGAGAAACTTTTATTCCCAAAAGAAATAGTGCCCTGTGCCCTGTTTTGGTTCTCTGTAAATTGAACAAATAACCAAGGAAAATCAAATTCCATGTGGCTTCTCTGGGAAACATAATCCCTTCTCTCAGCCCTCAGAACAGATGTGGGTTCCTTGACCTTTAGGATGCCTCACTAGCTGTGTTTTTTGCCTTAAGGAGAGGCTCAGGATGAGCAGCAGCCACTGCCAATCCAATGTTAGGGTGAAAGCACTACCCTGGATATTCACCAAGTGCTTGTTAGGGCTTGCCTACACAGGAAATGTTTCCAGTTGCATCATATAGTTATATCACTATAACTCCCTGTGCAGATACTCATATTCCAGAATGAGAGGCTCCTCTTGGTTTAGCTTAACCCCCTGGTCAAACTAAGGTTATGTCTACACTACTGACCTCGTAGCGGCACAGCTGTATTGCTGCACCTGCACTACTATAAGGTCTCCTGTGTAGCTGTTCTATACCAGTGGGAGAGCTCTTTCCTGCCAAGCATAATTAAACTATCCCCAATGAGCGGCGGCAGCTATGTCAACAGGAGAAAGTCTCCCACCAATGCGGGGCTGTCCACACCGGTCCTTCTGTGGGTGAAACTTATGTTAGTCCGAGATGTGGGGTTTTTTCACACCCCTGATAGACACAAATTTTGCCAGCAGAAGTGCTAGTGTAGACAAAGCCTTAGTAATGTTTTTAAGATGTGTTAATTAAAGCACTTCGCTAGAAGTTTTTAACTGTCAGCCATTTCCCTAGTCTAGAGAGGTCTATATAAGACCTGGAACTGTATCAGCCCTATTGTGCTGCATCTGTACTACTGCAAACAACTCTTCCCAGCAGCTCTGCTCTGAGCTCAAGTATTCAGGCTACTGACCATTGGATTTTACTGGCAATCTTCCCTTCTCCATTGTCCTGTCCCTCCTTATTTCTCTCTGCTGGCAGTCCGTATGCAGACTAGTTGGTGGTGCAACCAGAAAACTGCACCTTGTGTAAAGGGGTGGTATCTTAGCCATAAATATAGGCCACCCCGTATTTCAGAGTGAAGGAGCTGAAGCTGGCTCCTTGCCATGTGTGGCTGTGGTTGGTGATTAACCAGTCAAGTGCCAGCAGAGAGCAGAAAAATACCAATGGGAATGTGTCCTTGGACAGTGGTAGGGCTTGCGGGGTGTGTGGTCAGGCTGGAGTTTTTCTTTCTTCTCCATGTGAGTGGTCAGATTAGGAAGACCAAGACTGTCCCTGCCCAAAGCAGGAATAGATGTTATTCTTTAATGTGTGTGTGCTCTGTCTGTGTAACCCACCTTGTTTTTATGGGCAACTAAGACATCATTACCCCACTTCAGAAAGGGAGCCAAAATGAGAGAGTTCTAGGCTGTGTCTTCCCTGCACAACAGTGATTTAAACAGAGAGGGATAACTGTCCTGAGTTAGCTCGCACAATCCTAGTAGAGACAAGGAACAGGTAGATTCTGCCTTGAAAGAGCTGGTTGAGGTGAACCCTGTAATTCCTGCCTGGGGTTGACTTCAGTGGCAGAGTTGAGGAAGAAACTACAGATTGTACGCTCATGTGGCTAACTCCATTTTTAAAACACACCTTTGATTTTATTTTTTCAGTAAAGTCAGAGCCCTAACAACTCTATTTTTCAAGTAACTAACATGTAAAATGAGAAAAGGTGGGTGAGGTAATACCTGTTGTTAGAACAATTGTGGGTGAAAGAGAAGCTTTGGAGCTACAGAAGCACTTCTTCAAGTCACTTTATCTTGTTCACCAACAGAAATTGATCCTAATGTCCTGGGATCACCATGGCTACAACAACACTACTGCTAGCATGTAAAACCTGTCTATCGGAAGCAATAAAGCAACAGGGGTCCTTAAATGATCTGACTGGAATGAACTTTGCTGCCTTAGCTGCCCCTCTACCTGTTTGTTCTTTGTAGAATTAGTTGCTAATGACTTTAACTGTGGTGTTAACTTTATAATAATGATCTGTCCCAGTGCTGGTTAATGCACTGTTATATCCAATGTTTCATGAGCCAGGTGGATAATTACTGACAAAGGGGAGATTTAGGGCCTTCAGTAAACTGTGTTGTGTACTGAAGGGCTCAGAGAACCCTGCACTAGAGTATTCAGGAAAATCTTGTCTTTTCTCCCACTGCTCATACTTGTGTTTTAAATACATCATTTGATTAGACTATGAAGATATTAGCTTGTCTCAACCTTACCTATATTATACTACTGCCCCTGCTCCATTATAATAAAAGTGGATTTCTGTAATGGTTTGCAATGTATTATAGGGTTGTTGTAGCGCTAACACAGAGATCAGCTTGGAGGATGGTTATTAGTTCTTCAGATAGCACTCTGCAACTGTTCCTAGAATTCTGTCGGTAGAGAGCCTTTGGCTATAGATCAGGGATCGGCAACCTTTCAGAAGTGGTGTGACGAGTCTTCATTTATTCACTCTAATTGAAGGTTTTGCGTGCCAGTCATACATTTTAACGTGTTTAGAACATCTCTTTCTACAAGTCTATAATATATAACTAAACTAGCGTGGTACGTAAAGTAAATAAGGTTTTTTAAAATGTTTAAGAAACTTCATTTAAAATTAAATTAAAATGCAGAGCCCGCCCCCCCCCCCCACGAGAGGTGGCCAGGACCCGGACAGTGTGAGTGCTACTGGTTGCCATAGGTTGCCTATCCCTGCTATAGAACATACTTTCCCTGGTGGGCAGGTTTGCTTTCACAGGTCATAGTAAAAAAGAGTCTCATGGGTGTATTTTAGTATCATTTAACATGTATGTGCGATGTAGGTGATAGACTTTTGGGGGTGAGGGTGAAGCAGGGAAGCCTTGCTGCTCTAGTGGTGGGCACTGTTTTACAAATACCTGTATGTATATCCATATGGCTGCCTTCTTGATAAGTACAGTGAGAAAATTGTATGCAAGTTTTTCCACAGCTAGCAATCCTTAAGGAGTATGGTTACTAAGACATGAGCTAAATCCCAGCTCCTGGGGTCAAAGGAGTTGATAGTACTTAATGATACGTTTGCTGTGACAGAACCCTTGAGCTCCACTGCTGGTGCTTCACTGATGGAAGATGGAGAGGAGCAAGATGTAGTGAACCGGTCCCTGGACTGGGAATCAGGAGACCAGCAGTGAAATCCTGGCCCTATTGAAGTCAATGGGTTTTGCTACTGATTTCAGTGAGGCCCTGGATTCTGTTCTGGACTCTGTCACTGACCTGCTGTGTGACCTCAGGCAAGCCTCTTTCCCTCTTGGTGCCTGTCTCTCCCTTCTGCCCTTTGTCTGTTTTGTGCAGATAGGTTGTCAGTTTGTGACAGGGGCTGCCTCATTCTGTGTTTTTGTACAGCACCAAGTGTAATGGGACCCCAGTCATGGCTGCAGCCTCTAGGCGCTACTGTAATGTGAATTAATAATTTGAGAAAGGAAGAGCTTTTTGCATTAAATGTGCACTGTACATCCTTAAAAGATGGTTCCCCAAATAACAGATACTGGTTAAATCTGCCTTTGATGTGCTCACTGGTAACTATCTTCGCTTAATTCTTTTTCTCAGCTTTTTTATTGTGTGCGTTGCTCTTCTCCCCTCTGGATGCAGTGTTGCTCCCTAGAGGTTTCTGTGTCCCCACCCGCCCCCACACTTTGTGTCTGCGTCCTCCTTATCTGATACATGATGCTTCTTAATCTCCTCTGAGGGTTAAATCCTTATTAAACTAGTGTGGCGATGTATAGCTGTAGAAGGTGCGACAGCTGGAAAGGAAGTTAAAGAAAAAGTGGAAAGGAGAGTTTAATGAAGCAGAAGGGAAAGAGAGAGAGAGCTTTCCTACCAGAGGCAGCTTTCTGTTCCCATCAGTAAGGGGACATTCTGCTCATAGAGTCCACATAACCCACTTCCCACTTTGCTGCCTTGTTGGCCTGAAATAGGAGCATCTTTGTTTTGATCTTAAGAACCTCATAGGAAGAAACATTCTTGTTTGATTACTGTGGAGATGTCACTTTCTTGCTGAGTTTAACTGAAACCTAGCAGCAAAGCAGTTTGCTTCCCCAAGCTGAGAACACGACAGTAAAACCTCTTTGGGTGGATAGATTGCCCTGCTCTCCATCCATGTTGGACACAGATGTGTCTAGCTAACTCTGAAACATTAGAGCAGTGAAAATGGGGCTTAAACTGGAAAGGAACAAAAGGATCAAGCTTTACTAGCTGGCTGTTCATGGAAGACCTCTGACAAATTACAGTGAATCAGAAATAGTGAGATTCTGCTAGAACAGGACTTCGGCAACCTGACTATCCAGGAACTAGAGGGATGATGGAATGAATGGATTGAAGTTTGGCACAAGAGGAGAGAGGATGTCTGAAGTTACTGAGAGAGATGACTGGTGCAGAGGAACTGCTTCCCATGCTGACAGTAGTGTGACAGTCTAGCTTAGGTTAGGTGTCAGGAGCGGAAGGAGTAAGTGTATGTCCGTAGATTTCACTAGTATATTTCAGTTGCCACTTTTCACTGAACAGAGGCACCCTTTATTGATTTTTAAGTTTAAAACCCTGCTCTCTGCAAAGAAATAAATTATTTCTGACTACTTCACAGGAAGAGAATTTGCAATGAAGTGGAGAGGGTGGAAGCAACCTTTCTACGGCAAACTGAGAAGACACATCGAATGGATACACAAGAGGTAAGCATTTTTGTTGTTGATAGACATCTGCAGATAAAGGAGACTTCAAAACAACTCTCTAATGCCAGTTCACTGGAGATTTCAATTGCCCCGATAAGGAAAAGAGTAAGGGACGAGCAAAGGTGCATGATTCTGAAGATAAATACTACAGGATGTTAACCAGCAAGATCAGAAATTGTTATAGGCTTGTTTCTAGAGACCCAGCTAAGTCCTGTATAAGATGATAGAGCTGGTGAATGTGCAGGCCTACTTGTCATATAAAGTACATGTCGGATTTTGCAGCCCAATCCAGGAATGGTGAAAGAATGACACAGTGGTTAAGCAAAGGTCAGTGAATATACTGTAGAAAAAACAGGGACATAGTAAACTGGCAACACTTAATTATGTCATTGTATGGCTATTTTATCATAAAAATCTGACTCCTTATGGCACTAAATAGATGCCAGCAAAGTCTGCCTTACAATCTGACAGATGGAGAGTGCTTACATGGGCTCCTGTGCAGAATTTCTGAATGGCTACGTGTCCTTTGCTTGTTCATTCACTGCCAGTGTGAAAAAGATAAAGGGGGCAAAGGGGTGGGTCTGTGTCTCTGGGAAGCTGCAGGATAGAATGTTTGAGTTCAGCGTCTCAGTGACCCTGGGAAAGATTTGAGATGAGATAAAGGCTGAGGAGAGAAGGGGATTGAGACATTTCTGTGCTGAACTCAGCACATGGAGTTCATTTTTTTTTCTTTTCTCCCAAAGAATCCAGAACCAGCAGTGCTTTGGCTGAGTCAGGTGAAAGAAATGAGAGGAGGGGGAGGGAGGGAGATTGCTGGTAGGCCTGTAGGGGTAACTCCAGAAGAGTGCCTTTGAGAAGGGCAGTTGCTGCAGAGATGGGAGTTGGATCTGAGCATATTCCCTAATTCTAGCCCTCTGGTGTTCTCCTGTCACTAGTCAGTGGCTGAGAATGTGGTGGGTTGTCTGTCTGTTTGCAGTGATGAAGCCTCATTGCATCCTGATGCAGTGTATGGGGGTACAGACTGAAAGGCACGGTGCCTTTTTGGAGGATGGGATTCAGAACAACTTGGAAACTATCTGTGTCTGGGGACTGGAGAGTTAATTCAGACATTAATCGATTTTAGGTGATGCTATAAAACTGCTCTCACAGATCCCAAAGACCTAGCAGCCCTCAGACCCCAGCACACTTGGAGAAGTTTGTGGCTGGGGTGTAAATGTTGGTCACGTCTCTGTTTGGACCAACTTGCCTGAGATGCACAGAAGGTCAGGTCCCACTTGGGCTGCCATTGTGTAACAAGCCACAGTGTCTGTATCTGGGCACAGCCAGTTTACATGCCCCTCAGTGAAGTAGCAGATTAGCCAGGGTGGTGTCTGGACATTTATTACTCTCTCACAGGTTTAGCACTGCAGCAGCAGTAGGTAGCTTCATTAATATGCCAGATGATTCCCTGGCTCCCCTTGTGCATTTCCCTGTCCAGGAAACCGCTCTGGGGTTAGAGGAATTGGTGAGAACATCCTGGGATCTGAACTATGTCCCCCAACTACAGTCATGGCAGGCACATGACCCAACCTCTGTATGACTATCAGGAGGGACAGAGCTCACCCTCCAGACCATCCTACCTGCCTTGCTTGCCAGACCCAGGGAACCAATCTTGCATACCAAAGAGGAGCTTCTCCCTGCAGATCTCTGGGCATGGAGGAGTGATAATCTTGGTCTTCTTCCAGGACAGCTCTGTAAAAACAGAGGCAACTCGTAAGTAGGTTGCACTGATGTCCAGGCATAGGAAGCAATTGGCTTAGGCAGGGGCGATGGCCGTGGACTAAAGTCTCACTCGCACCCTTAAGCATTATGCCATTATTTGGCCCCGTTGTGCTAACCCTGCCTTCCGCGCCTTCTGCAGTGATCCCTGCAGTCCTGAGCGGCGTTGGAGGCTTCATGATGATTCTGTTCCCCACAGTGAGTAGACCCTGGGTAGAGGTTTTGCTTCCTTGGCAGCTCCACTGATCAAAACTGGTGGTGAATGACGTACAGCAGTTCAGCCATCAGCTCCGTTACAGTCAAATGTTCAAGTGCAGCAAAAACTGGTTGGAGGTGTATCAGATTAGCGCAGCTACACGTTAGTTGCCAGTGTTTCCATTTGTTTAGGTGGGCACTGCTGTCTTAGGCAAATAGATTTTGGCACAGATAAAATGTATTTCTATAACGGATCTTTTTTCTTTGCCCTGTAAGGGGTTCTTTGAGTGCCTTTTGGAAACCCAGAGGATTCTGCCATCACTTTCCCATTTATATGTTATCTCCCCTGGGCAACCATCTTTCAGGTTGAGGATAGCTGGATTCCCCTCACCTCTCCCACTGGACTAAACAGACTGCCTCTGGAACTCGCCTAGCTCACACCAGCCAGGACTGGAGGAGAGTTAGGACTTCACACTTGTATTCCCACCTAATTATACATGTAGGTCTGTCTTTGCAAGGAAATCTCCTTGGATAACAGTCACTCATAGTCTGCCATATTGTCTAGGCAACCTGCGGACCTCACTGAAGAGTTTTGGATACTGAGCATTGAAATCTTGATGGTCACGCTTAACAGACTGGGAGACAACAAATATGGAACGTCTCACCCTGTCTGTGATGTTGCATTGGTGCCATTTCTCAGACAGAAAATATCATATTACCTCTCTATAAATCCATGGTATACCGACATCTTGAATATTGCGTGCAGATGTGGTTGCCCCATTTCAAAAAATATATATTGGAATTGGAAAAGGTTCAGAAAAGGGCAACAAAAATGATTAAGGGGGTATGGAACAGCTTCCATATGAGGAGAGATTAAGACTGGGACTTTTCAGCTTGGAAAAGAGATGACTAAGGAAGGATATGATTGAGGTCTATAAAATCATGACTGGTGAGGAGAAAGTAAATAAGGAAGAGTTATTTACTCATAACACAAGAACTAGGGGTCACCAAATCAAATTAATGGGCAGCAGGTTTAAAACAAACAAGGAAGTATTTTTTTTTTCACACAATGCACAGTCAACTTGTGAAACTCTGCCACAGGATGTTGTGAAGGTCAAGACTATAACAGGGTTCAAAAAAGAACTAGTTAAATTCATGGAAGATAGTTCCATCAATGGCTATTAGCCAGGATGGTGTCCCTAACCTCTGTTTGCCAGAAGCTGGGAATGGGCGACATGGGATGGATCACTTGATGATTACATGTTCTGTTCATTCCCTCTGGGGCACCTGGCATTAGCCACTGTCGGAAGACAGGATACTGGGCTAGATGGACCTTTGGTCTGACTCAGTATTGCTGTTATGTTCTTATGCCTCTTACTCCAGATCTCCTCTAAAATGGAAGGGGAACAGCTATGGTTGTCTAAACACATTTGTAAAATGGTGCCACCTTCAACAGGTTTGTGTGAAGGAGGCGATCCTGCTCCCACCAAGTGTGTCTGTTGCTAGGGATGACTTTTCTTGATTTCGGAAAGTGGACAAACACCTTATTCCAAAGTAAGAGTGTCAGGAGAGGCAGCCTGATTCTTTGAATAGGGCCCTGGAAGGGGACTCAGGAGGCCTGTGTTCAGTGCCACACGCCGCAAATGAACTGCTAGGTGACCTGGATAAGTTGCCTCACCTCAGTGTCTGAAATAGAGCTAGATAGGAGCTCCTGGTTCCCACTCCCGTATTCAGACCACTTGACTAAGCATGGTGCAGTGAGGGGAGAGGGGGAGCACAAACCTAGTTTTCCAGTAGATCAGCGTCCTTCGCAGGTTTACCTTGTGCATCAGGGTGAAATCCTGATTCCACTGGCGTCAATCAGTGGGAGATTTGCCACTTACTTCAGTGAAGCCAGGATTCCCCCCCAGCAGTATCTTTTAACAGGTATATCCTCATAGCCTGTTCCTGTAAATATTGATTTCGGTGGGTGGTCGGGGAGATAGGGCTGGTGTATGTGTGTGTGGGGGGGGGGGGGGGGGTGTTGTTTTTTGACTGTTGTTTTGCTTTGGTGTACCAACCAGTATTCATTTAACAACCTTGTATGTAAGCTGTGTGCACTCAGCAAAGAGGAAAACAAACACAGTGTAATGGTGGAACTTCCAACACTTTGAAACCTCTTCAAAGTGAACTTCTGGCTTCCTTTGCTTTGTAGTGAAGGAGCCTCTCATTACTTCACAGGAACCCCTAATAAAAACAGGAGGCGGTTAAATCAGCACTAATTACACTAATGACAGAGGCTGACTCCCACCCTCTTTCAGCCTCCTCCCCCATTGTTAAGCTACAAGGAACGTAAAGGATCCTGGTCCCATTTCAGTTCACTTTCAGAATAACCTGTCCGGCGTGTTTGGGAAGTTCTGATTTGTGTCTTGTAATCTAGCCATTGGATTAAATCTAGCTCATCTTTTTACTGAGCTAGCTAGATTTGTGACTTCAGGCTTGTTTGGGGGAAACAGTTACTGATATCTATGAAACGGCAGTTACTCCAGTTCCATCGGGATTCTTGTGATATTTTGGTGTTTAATGCCCCAGTTCCTGCAGTCAAGCTGTTATGCAAAAATGTTCCTTTTTATAACAAAAGCCCAGTTTCTGGCCCTCATGGTTGCAGAGAGAAGTTTGAAAACGTGAACCTGAAAAGATCCAAAACCAATGGGGGGAAAAAAGAACCCCAAGGCTCAAAATGTAGCACTTTTGCCAATCTCATATTTGGTAGCCCTGACTTGTGTTTTTTAAACACTTGGAGCTGGCCATATTGGTTATTGCATTAGATAATGAATTGCTAATCCAGGCCGAAGTACTTCTCTGAGACCTAAGGAGGTCCTGGAAAGATTGGTTTCTGGAGCTGCATTGCTACCTTACTTGGTTGGGTTGTTTCACAAGCGAATGCAGACAGGAAGGAAACAGATTTCCTTTTGGTTTCACTTTCAGAGTAACATTAGGCAGCCTTTATAGTTCTGCCCATGGCTTTTACTGGGCACTCTAGTAGAGCTAGGACAGCATGGTTGTTACCAGCTGGCTCACCTGGAAAATCAATAGTTTAGTGGGAATGGAGCTTCTCCATTTACTTTCTCCTTTTACCTCTGAGTCTAGTGTTGCCATCTGGCACCTTTCATGGACACGGGAAATCCACGTCTTGTGATTCTTCCCCTTGCTCTGTTGCATTATATTCTCAGAGAATAGTGTATACGGGAACACGGTGGGCATGAAAGGCAACAGCACTGGAAACAGAAGTCTTCTGTTTATCCAAAGACCAGGTACAGCATGGACAGTGGCAGCGAAGACATCCCTGCCACTGCTTGTCCAGTGCAGCTCAGTCCTGATCCTGACAAGCATCTCCATGGTTGGGAGGGTAGCTTCATTTTTATGGCCATTCACTATTTGGCCTCTTTGCATAGGGCAAGAATGTCACTAAGGCTGCCAGCTCATGTCTGTTATGTTTCACTTCCCTGCACTCTCCACTTGGATTTGTTTCTCTGCAAAGACAGATTATGTAACAAAACCATCTTGCTCTCCCAGCTTTCTGAAAAGCCTTACAAGTTCCGGTGAGGCAATGCAAACACGTTTCAGAGCTACGGGAAGTGCTTTCCTGAAGAGGTTGTCCTTATGGTGCCTTATGCTTCTGGATTTGAGAGAAGGTTGTGATCTGAATGAGGCTGGCGTGCTGTCACCTAACAAATAAACAGATGTATGGATCTACTGGTAAACCTGGATCGTCATCTGTGCAGAACGGTTCCAGCAGAAGACAATGGCTTGTTGATTCACTTCCCAGAAAATTGACACGTCCCATCTACTCCATTTGAGTTGTCCCAGGTGTTTGGGTTTTACAAGGAGAGGTGAAAAAGAGTGAAGAGAAGCATAGAAAAATAGCTTCAGTTCTTCAGCTGTGATCTCCCTGCTAGTGTTCCTGAAGGGAAGAGACAGGAAGCTCTAACTGCAGTGTGCTTTTAGCAAAAATGAAGCAGGGGACTGCTGTGTTTGGAAATGCAGTTTGCTAATGATTTAAAATGCCGTTTATATAAACGGCTTTAGACAAATTCCACTCTGTCTGTGCTGATTGCACAAGCCTTTTAATGGGAATCATTTTTAAAAAAGCGTTTTCCTGAACGGTTCTCTGCCATGGCGTCTCTGCGGTGCAGAGAGAGCCTTAATGGCCACACTGGAGTGGAGACTCGCACGTTGAGGTAGCCCTCAGACAAAGCACATGCCAGAGGAAATCCACCTGTGTGCTATTGAGGGCAGCGCAATCTGGAAGCGGAGCAGATTCTCACTGGAAACATAAGATTCTGGAGAACAACCTCTTGGGATTATGGTTCGCTTTCCAGAAATGCGGGTTGGGTCCAGCATCTTCCGTACTCAGTAATTCCTGCTCCAGTACATCTCAGGAGAGGTTTTCTTCTCTATCACTTCTGCAGTTTCAGCAGCTACTGAGCTCATGATCGGTGGAATAGGCAGATTCTATCCTTGTGGTTCCAGAATAGACAAGAGCAGCAACAGAGGGTTATTGAGGAGAAGTGTCTTTCTCCTCTCAATTCTCCTTTCCTTGTGCACATAATTGATGGTTTCTACCTGCATCATTCTCCTGGATGTTCAGTACTAGCGGGCTCGTTCTGTTTTTCAAACTGCATTTACGCTCTCCTGTATTTAGGTCATTGTTCACCAGGCTCAGGAATAACTGTAGATGTGGCTAGGGGATGGCATTGCCATGCATTGTGCAGCAGATCATGTGAGATCATTGCAGGAAAGGCGATGAAGGAGGAGAACAGATTTCTCTCGCCTTCATCCAGAAGATTAATTCTGAGGGAGGTCTCTGGTTTGTGCTGTTTCCACTTCTATTTAGGTGGCAACCCTAACTGTATTTCACCAGCTGTTGTTTGAGGGAATGCTGCAGCTTCCTCGCTGCGTGAGCTCACTCACAGCTGTAGGCGAGGGCATTATGTTTTCCCCAGGGGGTTATTGTGTCTGCTAATCTGGACTCCCAGATGTTATGTCTTTTGTCTGGGCTGGCTGTTGCTATAGAAGATAGAACCCCAGCTTAATGGGCATTTACAAAAGAGGTGATGCATGAGGTCGGGAAAGGAGGAAAGAGAAGGGATATGCTGGAATGTTGAGCCTTAGGTTTTAATTTTCAAAGGAAAGTGAATGTTGAAAAATGGTCCTTTAGATGTTACATTTGCTTGCAGAGCCTGAAGAGGGCTGCCTAGCACAACTGGATTGTTTTATAAGGAGGCATTATTGGCGTTAATGCCGACAGAGAGAATCTCTGTGAAGAAGAAACTTGCGGAAAAGGGATCATTCAGACAAAAGCTTCGTTCCACCACAACTGTAGCTGCTCTTAGGAGCATTTCCCAAGCATGGGGACTGTTTTATTAAGAGTAAAACTCGGGCGTTGAATATGTTATATGAGTGGCATGATGCAGTTGTTCTGAAATGACACAACTACCCACTTTGAGGCTGTTTGTGGTAACTGGGGTATGTGAACACTTCACATTGCCTGGGAAAGGTGGAGCACGGGAACTGTGCTTTTGTGGATGTGATTCTCATGATTGCAAGTAATTGTCATCAAGTTGGAAATGGTCAGTGGTATGACTGACCGTTTCCAACTTGATGATAATTACTTCAGTCAGTTAATAGTAACACAGCCTGGAAATGGGTTGTAAAGAAGCCAGGCCTAAAAGATAGGAAAGAAGGAACTCCACATGATTATACCTTCCACGTGAGCTTAACTCTGTGATGACCTCTTGTGTAAATTATGGGGGCCTCCATTGGGCAGGTCCCCTTCCCTCCAGATCAAGAGCACATAACATCCTGGTGGGGCCTACAGTAATTACTGTCTTATTGTCATTTTTCCACCTGAGCTTTTAGTATATTTTTTTGACTTTCAGTGAAATTTGCAGCTGGAAACCATCCACTGAGATCAGTGGTCTGCAAACTGGGGGTGCTCCCCTCTAGGGGGGCACCTAGCAACATTCCGGTGTGTGTGCAGTGGGGCCTAGCCCAGCCTGCACAGAGAACGGGGAAGAAGCATCCCACTCTGTCCCTAGACCAGCTCTGCCCCCAGCTTCATTCCACCCCTGCTCTGTCCCCAGCCAAGCCCCATTCCACTCCCAGCCACAGCTCTGCCCCCAGCTCTATCTTCAGCCTAACCTTTCTGCTGTGCCAAATGTGCAGTATGGAGGAAGGAGAGGCGTGGTCAGATTCCATTACTGGTAAGGGGAGGTGTGGCAGGACAAGTCTGGGCACTACTGGCTTAAATACTTCTCTGGCCCACAGCGCTATTGCATCGGAGTCCCTTCCAAGAATTTAAAAGTTGATATAACAATCTCTCTGTCTTCTAGGAGAAATAACTTGATTAGTTTGTAGATTGCCTGCTTGCTTGTCTGTGTGAGAGTGAGTTGTGTGGGTTGGGTGTCTGTGCGAAGGAACTATTGCGGGAAAACTAAGCCAAACGGATGGATTTTTAACTTTAGTTCTGATGGTAGTGAGGTCTCTGGTCCCTTTTTGTCTCCTTCAGGCATGAATTCCAGAATCTAGGCCCACCTCTGGTGAAAGTTCTGTCTCCTTCATTCCTGAGCTTGCCCCTGGGGATCCATCTTTTTATTACTTCAGTGGAACACAGCTATTGTGGTAGGTCAAGTATACAGAGAGAGAAGCAATCTCAGGTAGGTAGAGTCAATGCGTGAAAGAAACCAGCAATGTGTGACCAACCACCCGCCCAGTGGAACATCAGCACATTGTCCCATGCGCCACCAGAAATTCACAGAGAGCGCTGTGGGAGCCACTGGCATACGGCATCTGTGGAGATTAATACCTTTTCATGGGACACTGAAATCCAGCTATGTTAACCAGCCTCTGACAATGCTGTCATTCACTTAAACCATTCAAATAGCATGAAAATAAACAGCTCTTTAGCATGTAGGAATATGTTTCTAACTAGAGGACGAGAATACTGAAAAGGAAAACTAGTTTTGCAGGGGGCAGCTGTTGTATGTATTTCTGAAAATTCCCATATGCCATCAGGGCAACCTGTACAGTCGTCATGTGGTGGCTGGAAACGCCTGTTGTAGATGTTTACATTTTCCAGGAGTAAAGGTCATGGCTCCAAAGCCCCCTCAATCCTAAGTAGCACGCTACAAGACTAGACCCTACTCTGTCTTTCTCCTACACGCACTGGGTTTCTTTATGTAATCTCCTCAAGGTAGAAGAAATCCGATACAAAATTATTCACATACTCTAACAGAAATCATGGGTTAAATACACACACAGAAAAGGGAAAGTGAGCCAGGCTTAAAAGAATACCATCATAGTGAGAAAGACCTGTAAGAACACACCCTGAATCATTTGCTTCAGTATACAAGAATACTGAACTAAACGTATATAGAGTTGTAATGATATGTTCTGAGCTAAAATTAACTAGGGTTCTCTTCCATTATACACGTTGAGAATTGGAGATACTACCCCTTTGTAGCCTGAACATTCAAACTAGCAGACTTCTGTGCTATTCACTTCCTAGCCTGAATAGCTCTAAGTATCCAGACCTTTAGAGCACTCAGTAGAAAGCCTGGGTCTTGGCTTTACTTAGAATGGAAACAATCACCCAGATGCCCCTGCCCCACCCTGGGCAGAAAATCTGGACTGTGCATTTCAGTTTCCTTTGAGATCTAGAATATGTGTGAGTTGCCTTGGCAAATGGCATGCAGCCAGCATGATATTCTCCACAAAGCAATAGTCTGGAACTATTTCTACTGCTGAAATAAATGTCATTGCGCCTAGCACAATGCAACCATGATTCTTCTTCGAGTGATTAATCATGTCCATTCAACCTATGTGTGTGCGCTCCCCACATGCACCAGTGCCGGAAGTTTTCCCTCAGTAGTATCCACAGGGGACCAGCTCTGGCGCCTCCTGGTGTAGGGTGCGTATGCAGCAGCAGCATAGAGAGCACTGCCGCACCCTCCATCCTCAGTTCCTTCTTGCCGCCAGTGACGGAGCATGGAACTGGTGCTGCTTCAGCTAGAGCTGTTGCTTTTTGTTTCTATGAACTCATTTGCCTTTTCCAAATATTACTGGATATAGTTTCCCTCGAGTTTAGTTCAACCTATTAAGTTAGAGACTTAGGTCCCTAAAGAGACTTCACCTCGGGATGGGGAATGCCCCGGTCCCCAAACTTTAAACCCTGCAATCGCTGTAAAAGGCCCATGTCCATTAGCGATCCGCATAATAGCTGTTTACAATGCTTGGCCAAAGGTCACATTAGTGATAAGTGCAAAATCTGTAAGTCCTTCATGCTCAGGACGAAGAAGGAGCGTGACATTCGTTTGAAGGTGCTCCTGAGAGAGTCTACCCTTACCCCACTGCTGGAGCAGTGCTCCGATTCAGAGCTGAGCACTGTGACCTCAGTGCGCAGCACCCTGACGGTAACGTCTATAAGCTGGCACCAGTCTCCTTCTATTTGGGGTTTGAATCTCATTGGGAGCTGGGTGCCTGGGTGCTGGAGATAGCTTGCTGAGTGGTTTTCGGTTAAAGGCTGCAGCTTTGGGGATGTGCTTCAGACCTGGGTCTGTGTTGCGGTAGACCAGCGTGTCTGGCTCAATAAGGCAGGGTTCTGGAGTCCCAAGCCATCAGGGAAAATGGGCTCAGAGGTAGTTTCAGCACATCAGGTGACAGTCCCAAGGGGCTCTCTGTGACCAAACCCGCCACAGGGGCCACGTCCACCAATGCCCCAGGATGATGCTATGGTGCATCGGGAGCTGTTAAAGAGGTTTGCCGCCAACCTGGGCCTAACCGGAGGAGTCAGAGGAACCCGCAGACTCCCTCTTCAATGTTCCCTGGCCCGTGGCCCCAGCCAGGTAGCTTTGCCCCTACATAAGGGGGTTGCTAAAATTACAAGTGCCCTCTGGAAACACCCCCCGCCCCTTGCCTCCAATCTCCAGGAGAACAGCGCGCAAGTACTTTGTGCTATCCAAAGGCCATGAGTACCTTTATACCCACCCTGCTCCCAATTCCCTAGCAGAAGAGGTGGTCAACCACAGGGAGAGACAGGGTCAACCGGGGTTTACCTCTAAGAATAAAGACTCAAGGAGATTAAACTTGTCTGGATGTAAAGTTTGTTCATCCTTCAGTCTACAGTTATGGGTGGCAACCATCAGGCTGCTATGATTTTAATATGTGGCAGGACATGACCAAGTTCGAGAGCACCCTTCCTGGGGCTTCTAGGAAGGATTTCCCTTGTCCTATTCCCCAGCCCTGCTTCCTTCAGGTACTCAGTTTAGCTTCCCAGCAGCCGGGCCCTCCTCCCTCTAGAGACAGAGAGAGACTATCTGCTCCTGGCCCACTGCCCTCTTATAAGGGCCAGCTTGGCCCTGATTGGAGTATGGCCACAGCTGGAGCTGCTTCCCTACTCTGCCTTTCCCCAGCAGCAGCCTTCTCCAGGGCTGCTTTTAACCCTCTGGGCAGGAATGAGGTGACCACCCTGCTACATTGGCGAACCCCCTCATGTGTTCAGCTGAGGTGATGAACAGCTGTGAAGACTCCCTGAACATCTTGGTCTGCTCCAGGTAAAAGGCAGAGCCCGTCTCACATCCAGCATGTGGAGGTGGTGCTTCTTGCTGGACACTTGGGCCAGAGGACTGGCAGGAAAATATCCTGACCCATATGGTAGGCAGAGACCACCTTCAGGAGGAACGAAGGATGAGAATGGAGCTGGACCTTGTCCTCATGGAACACCGTGTACAGGGGCTCAGCAGTCAGGGCCCTGAGTTCTGAGACTCGCCGAGCTGATGTGATCGCAACCAGGAAGTCTACCCTCCATGAGAGGGGCGACCAGGAGCTTGTCGCTAATGGCTCAAAAGGGGGACCCATCAACCGGGCCAGCCCCAAGTTCAGGTCTCACTGCAGGACTGGGGGCCTAATGTTCAGGAAGAGATTATCTAATCCCTTAAGGAATCGGCCAGTCATAGCATGGGAGAATACACTATGCCCCTGCATTGGCAGGTGGAAGGCCAATATGGCCGCCAAGTGCACCTTGATGGATAAGGATGCCAGACCCTGGGCTCTGAGGTGAAGGAGATAGTCTAAAATGAGCTGGATCGGGGCAGCCACAGGGGAAATGCCCCGCTCATCTGCTTATCAGGAAAATCAAGACCTCTTCGCCAAGTAGGCTCGACTGCTTTCCAAGAGGACACGCGGAACCCCTTCCGAGCACGTCCTTTCCTCCTGGCCTAACCATTGAGCACCCATGCCATGAGGTGGAGTGTCACTAGGTTGGGGTGGAGGAGGCGGCCCTGATCCTGGGAGTGTAGGTCCGGGCAGGGTGACCACCAGGCTCTTGAGGGTCCTGTACCAATATTGCATGGGGCAATCTATGCCTTCCTCCCGATCAGCGGGACTGGGGGGAAGGCATAGAGAAACCGGCCTGACCAGGATAGGTCTGTGCACCACCACCACGTTCTGGGTGCCCGGTAGGTGGTAGGCCTGTATGCAAATAATGTGGGCTATACAGAAGTCCTACAGCCTGAGGGCTTCCTGACAGAGGGCACAGGATTGGGACTCGCCTTGCCTGTTGATGTAAAATATGGAGGCTGTGTTGTTTGTGAGAACCCTGACCACCCAGCCCTTCAGTTGCAAGCGGAAGGCCATGCATGCCGGTTGGACTGTCCTGAGTTTCTTGATGTTTATATGCAGGGCAAGGTCCTGAGCAGACTACAGACCCTGTGTCTGAATGTCCCCCATGTGGGCTCCCCGCCGTAGGTCCAATGCATTGGACTCCAGTTCCATTTTTGGGGGCCTGCCTCTCACCGGGGCCCCATGGAGCATGTTCCCCAGGGAGGACCACCATCGTAGGGAGGCGATCACCAGTTCAGGCACTGTGAGGACCTTGTCCATCCTGTCTCTGGCCTGGGAGCCAACCAGAGCTGGAAGGGCCTCATCCTGAGTCTGGCATGGTGGACCATATAGGTGCACACTGACGAGTGACCCAGGAGCTGGAGACACGCTCTGGCTGTCATCACTGGACACCTTGTGACTGTGTCTGAGCCTTTTCAGGGTCTCAAACCTATCTGGTGGGAGGGAGGCCCTGGCTGACATGGCATCCAGGACCACCCTGATAAACTCTATGCGCTGTACTGGGACTAAGGCGGACTTGGTTTAGTTCACCAACAGGCCCAAAGTGGCGCACATAGACAGGAGGAGTGCGACGTGATCCCGCACCTGCGACTGGGAGCTGCTCTTGACCAGTCAGTCATCCAGATAGGGGAAGATCTGGACCCCACGACATCCGAGGTTGGCTGCCACCACAGCCATGCACTTTGTGAATATCCTGGTGGCAGGGGAAAGGCCAAAGAGAGGGACCATAAATTGGTAGTGTTCCTGCCCAACCGTGAAACAGAAGAAGCGTCTGTGCCCCTCAAATATATGGATGTGGAAGTATGCATCCTACAAATTGACAAATCTCAGTCCCTGAGATCCAGGGAGGGGATGATGGAGGACAGGGAGACCATGTGGAACTTGAGTCTTACCACATACTGGTTCAGGCCTTGCAGGTTCAGGATGGGTCTGAGCCCCTCTTTGCCCTTTGGAATAAGGAAATAGCGGGAGTAGTAACCCTTTTGTTTGAACTCCCCTGACACCGCCTCTGTCGCTCCTAGGCCCAAGAGCGGCCCCACCACCTGCTCGAGCAGAGCCTTGTGAGAGGGGTCCCCTAGGAGAGAGAGGGGCAGAGGGTGGTTGGGCGGGGTGGAGGTAAACTGGAGTATGTAAACCCGGGAGATGGCGTTGAGGACCCATCAATCCGAGGTCAGCTGCAGCCATTCCAGGAGAAAAGCACACAACCAGTCGGAGAAGGGAAGCTTCATTGCGGGTGAATCCCTGATGTGAACTGGGTAGGTTGCCCCTGGGTGTCCCATCAAAACTGCCAATTTCCCACCTTTTTGCTCTTGGAGGACCCAGGCTGAGACTGTTTCTGGGGGCATGGCTAGAAACTCAAGGGGTCCTGGCATGGCACACCACATATGTACACACTGCCATGTGACCTAGTATGCGTAGGCAAATCCTGGCCATGGTTAGGGGAACAGTCTGGCAGTTTGCCCTCAGGCGTACCCTCAAAACAGGCACTTGCCCATCTGCTTACTGTGGATCAAGCCCACCTGGGATGTAGATGGGAGTTGGTGGCCAGGGCACCTCTTGTAGCCCCTGGATCTTTTGTGGGGAGGCTCCTGGTGAGGGTGGCTCCCTTGGTTCTGAGGCTGCTGCAACTTAACCTGCTTGCGGGCAGGGCCGGGGATGTATGGGTCCAGTGTTTTTATGATCGTGCAGGAATCTTTCAGGCCATGGAGCTTAATGTCCACCTGTTCTGAGAACAGGGTGTGCCCATTGAAAGGGAGGTCTTGCATTGACTGCTGAGCCTCCAGGGAAAGGCCAGAGAGGAGCAGTCATGAAGCCCTGTGCAACAAGATGGCTGATGCCATGGTATGGTACACATGAGCATGGTACAGTGTTCACAGCATCTACCACCACCCGGATGAGCGGCTCTGGCTGCAGTTGAGCTCCCACCCAGAAAAGCCCCAGGCTGCAGCCTGGTCAAGGCCAGAAAGGTGTAAGGGTGCAGCCCAGGGTAGGTAGAGGCAGCTGGTCCAAACCCCCCCTTCCTGTGATGATTGGCTTATATACTGCAGTCCGCCCCAGTGAGTGGGGGCTCGATGGTGACAGGCAGTAGCCAAAGACTGAGGCAAGGTGGGGAGACCCAGAGAGTGAGTGCACTGCCAGGGGGCAGCACCCAAGGACAAGCAGCACTGGGTCAGGGAGGAACATGGGGGCCAGCGGCAGTGAGGCACCAGCCTGCAGAGGGCCCTCCGGGTCAAAAGAGCTAATTCCTAGGATGACTGACGGGAGGCGCTGCCAGGGTGAGTCTGAGTCCCATTACAGCCGGTCTCCACTCAGCGGCTCTCCAACTGGATCACCTCCTGCATCCGTACCTGTTATGACCTGGCGGGAATCCTCCCACCGTCAATTGTGAGGGCACACTCGACTAGGGTGCAGGCCTTGCTGGCTGCCTTCTAGGCCTATGTCCCCACTCAGAACATTTGTAGGCCTGTCACATGGTCTTCAGTTCACACGTTCACCTCATATTATGCGATCGTCTCCCAGACCAGGGATGATGCTGGGTTCACCAGGGCTCTGCTCTGTCCTGAGAAATTGTGAACTCCTACCTACCTCCAACTGATATAGCTTGCAATCACCTATTGTGGAATACACATGAGCAATCAGGTGAAGAAAAAAAGACAGTTACCTTTTCCATAACGGGTGTTCTTCGAGATGTGTTGCTCACGTCTATTCCACATCCCCCTGTCCTTTCTTCTGTCGGAGTTTTCAGGCAAGAAGGAACTGAGGATTGGGGGAGCACGCAGCACCCCTTATATCACTCCAGGGGTCACTAGGGGCACTCCCCTATGGTATAGCTAGGGAAAAACTTCTGGCACTGGTGCACATGATGAGCACACACACCTATTGTGGAATAGTCATGAGCAATACATCTCAAAGAACATCAGTTACGGAAAAGGTAACTGTCTTTTCTACTAATAAATATATATTTTAAATACACAACCCCAGTTGTCAGTGATTGGCAACTTTGAGAGCAGCTTCAGCACTGAGGGCAGGGAGGTTTGACTGCTCTTGTACCTTTGGAACTGGCCTCTCTAGGCCAAGATGGAGATATGCTGACTAGGTGACATGAGGAAGCTTGTTCTGCTGTTGCCTGTGCCATATCATAACAAGTCCTTCATTCTCTCAGGCTGCCAATCCAGCCTCTTTCGTTAGCACTAGAGTTCATGCACACGCAGCACAAAAGAAATGCACCTATTTCGACAAAACACATGGGTTTCAATAATTGGAAAATAAGGCTCTTTCTTCATATAGTAAATACCCTGCAGTTTTTCAGGAGTAGAAATTGACTGAGTTATTAGAGGAAAGGGATTCTCATTATGTATTTGATACTCCAGATCAATAGGATGGATTTCAACAGGCTCACGTCATAAGGCCAGAAGTGCTGTAGTCAGCTGAAACAGGTGATCTGAAAACAGCTTTAAACAACAACAAAATTTTCCATTAGGACTTGCCCTACTCTAGCAAACCCCCATTGATGTCAGTTTTACCTGTGGAGACTGCCAGACAAATAAATACTTAGGAAACAGCAGGGATCTTGTTGTTTGATGTGGCTGGAACGAGCTGAGTGCACTGTTGGTGCCATACAAATGAATATTAAGGGTATTTGCTGTATAGGATGTAACCAAGTTCCCCACATTTTTAATACAGAAGTTCTTGATCCCAGACCAGGGATGATCCTGAGTTCGCCAGGCATCTTGATCACCCCCTCTGGGGGTGTGTGTGCAAACAATGCATTAAACATTTTCAATATTAAATAAAGAAAAGTGGCATAAATATTTTATAAGCTGACCAGTGCGTGCACTTAGCTAAATTGTGCATTTATGCACCCAAGAGTTGGGAGGAGTAGCAGACCATTTGTCTGGATGTAGATAAGATGGCACATCAGTGAGTTTTCTACTGCTTCAGGAATATAGGATGGTGTTTGCTTAGGCCCACTGTCTGTTGAAATAAAGTGTTTTGGTTTTCTGAATAGCAATACAGGGATTGAAGAGACCTCAAGAGATCACCTAGTCCAATCGCCTGTGCTCAGGCAGGTTTAACTGTACTTAAACTGTCCCTGACAGATGTTTGTCTAACCCAGGGGTCTCAGACATGTGGTCCATGTGGGATATTATTTCCTGTGACCCGCCATAGCTGCCCTCACCCCCTGGCTCCGCACCCCCGAGCGCACAATGTCCCTGCTCTTCTGCCTACCTCCCAGTGCTTCCCGCTGTCAAACAGCAGTTGGGTGGTGCTTAGGACTTTCCAGAAGGGAGAGGGAGGAGCAGGGACATGGTGCGCTATGGGGAGGAGGTGGGACTGGGCTGGGGATTTGGGGAAGGGGTTGGAATGGGGAGGGGACATTGAGGAAGGAGTTGGAATAGGGATAGAGCAGGGGTGGGGCCTTATGGAAGGGATGGAGTGGGGGCAGGGCCAGGAGCGTGGGGGGGGCGGTGCGGTTGTATCTTTGTATGAAAAGGTGTCAGTGATGCGGCCCTTGGGCCAATGTACTAGTCCTCATGGGGCCCTTGTGGTAATTTGAGATTGAGATCCCTGGTCTAACCTGTTCTTAAAAAACTTCAAAGACTGGCCACAGAGGCAGAGCTAGCCCATTGGAATATCTCCTCTCTCTGCAACACATACTAAAAACACGAATAGGGGGCCCCTTTTCGTTGCTCGGGGCCCTTAGCAATTGTTTAATCTGTTTACGCCTAGCACTGGCTCTGACTGGGAATCCACAACCTCTCTATCCCCAAACAGAGAAATGTGTAGTGACGAAAAGGTACACACTAGAAAGAGATTGGAATATTAATTGAGAGCAGCCCATTAGCCATGGGGTCTTTGGTGTGTTTGCTTACCATTGACAGTTGTCCTGGCTCAAATCCATTAAAGAGAACTGGTAACGTTGCCCTCACAGGGAGGGAGTGTAACAGTGACTTCTCGGTCTTTCCTTTACCCCTTTCGACTTCACTATAGTCCATGTGCCAAACACCTCAGAACTATTTGTGCTCCAGCTTCCCCAAAAACAGCTTTCCCTTTAAGAGAAGCCATATTATTTCCCTCCCCCCTGCTCACTGCACAACATGGGAAGCGCTCCAAAGATAGGGACAATGGAGGACTATAAGAATTGTACTAAATGGCCAAAGTTTTGTTCAAAAATGCAACAGTTGGAGTCTAATAAGAGAGACTAGAGACCTTCTGATGATTCCTGAAATGAAGGTCAAAGTTCAAATTTGATATATTTTCCCTCCCCCTTGAGAAATGATTGTACACAACCTGAATGGGAATATGGGACTGCATGTCAGTCACCCCATTACAAGCTCCTGTTGTGTATTTGATTGGATATATTCTGCAGGTGGGTGGAGACATAAGGCCTAAGGGAGGAGTCTAAGCAAGTGACAGGGTATGTACAGGGACTGATGGATGAAGACCTTGGTACAAATTATGCTTGTGAAATAGACACTAATTTTTCAAAGGTGCAATCAGTTTGGTGTGTGAAAGTCCCTTTTAAACCAGGCTGCTGTTTATGGTTTAAATATTATTTGCTTAGGAATAATGTTTTAAAATCTTAACTGCCTGTTTGGGGGGTGGGGAGGGAGGGAGTTCGGGCTTTTTTTGTGAGGCACTTGGATTGCTGTTTTAGGCCCTATTCAGGAGAGCATCCCTGTTCAGGAAGAGTGCTTCACAGTATGTGCTTTAGTCCCCTTGACAGTTAAGCGTATGTGTCACAGGCTGGCCCTTTAAGGGGAGTTGGGTGCAGCCTTGCCTTTGAAGTAGCAGTTATCCCACAGCTGATCCTGATCTGGTGACTTAATTACAGCTAATGATCCCAGGTGTAAAAGGGTCAGAGCAGCCTTCATAGGGAGAGAGGAGAATTCTCTTCCGGGTGCCCTCCTTGAGGGAGGAGCAAGGGTAGTTTCCACTCTCTGGGAAGGGCCTGGGGAAGGCAGACTGGAAAGAACTTACAGGCAGCAGTGTAGGCTCCTGAGGGAAGCCTTGAAGTAGGGCCTGAAGAAGCAAGGAGGTCCCTGGAGAACCTGCCAGCATCTCTCTGGAGGAGAGGCAGTGGGGAAACCTGCTGGGAAGAAGGGGCTCTAGGGAGAAAGTCCTGGGAAGCAGTGCTCAACTTACAGCACCTAGGAGAGCTCTGTGGGGCCTGGGAGTAGGTGCAAAGCCCTCAGACCTTCAGCAGAGCCCAAGAGGGGCTGAAAAGCTGTTTGCTTAGATGCTTATTTAGATTTTCAGCTGGACTTTTGTTACCCCAGAAGGGGGTTGAATTTAAAAGGCGACCTGGCTGGAGGACTGGGCTATGGAAGATGTAGACAGAGACAGGCCATTGCAGCACCAAAGAAGAGGTCAACATGGGGTACTAGAGGTGAAGCCCCCTGCAATGCCAGGTCCTGACACCTGGGGGTGCTATAGAGGTGAGTGGAACCCCTTACAACCTGCCTAAACCTAAGTGCTTTCCTGAATCAAGCTCCTTACTGCTGTGGGAGTGCTCTAAGCTCAAATGTGTCCCTACTTTCCTGTTATCTCATTCATCCATCTACTTCCCTAATGTGTTTCTCCCTGTCTTGGGGCCTGATGATCCCAGGAGATGAACACAGGCAATTCCATCCCCAGCATCTCTGCTGCTCTGTTGTGAACTGCTCAAACCTGTATCTAAAAACCAAACATAACATGATGTGTTGTGTCAGAGATGGTGCCTAATACTCAAAAGCCAACTGTAACCAGGGGATCTGGTGTCTCCTATTCAGAGGGGAAAACTGGAAAAGAAGTATCCTGCCACCAGCTAACTCCAGTTTCGTTTAACTTCTTGAGGCTAAGGGTTGCCTCTCTGTTCCCCATAGTTTTCTTACAGAGAGGGCACAGATGAAGAAAAAGGATAAATCAAGTTTCTTAGTGTCAGAAAACCCAAACCGGATAAGAGATTTATAAGAGTATATCTATATCGGGGGTTGGCAACCTTTCAGAAGCAGTGTGCCGAGTCTTCGTTTATTCACTCTAAGTTAAGGTTCTGCGTGCCAGTAATACATTTTAACGTTCTTAGAAAGTCTCTTTCTATAAGTCTATAATATATAACTAAAGTATTGTTGTATGTAAAGTAAAATAAGGTTTTTAAAATGTTTAAGAAGCTTCATTTAAAATTAAATTAAAATGCAGAGCCCCCCGGATCGGTGGCCAAGATCTGGGCAGTGTGAGTGCCACTGAAAATCAGCTCGCATGCCGCCTTTGGCGTGCGTGCCATAGATTGCGTACCCCTCATCTATCTACATACCCAAACAGAGAGAAAACACCACGCATTTATAGGAAAAGTGCTCCAAAAATGGCATTTAAAACCCTCCAGAAAACTCCCCAAATGATTACTAGTTCTTATCTGCATAACAACAACTGTGGCTGGTGCTTTTCTCTGGGGAGTGAACCTGGACCTAAGAGCATGAGACGCTCCTATTGGAGCTAACAGTCTAGGCATAGGGTTTTCAGAAGTGCCCAAATAACAAGTCCTAGGAAATGCAATTTATACTCCTAGATCGCTTTGGCATGTTTGAAAGTTGCATCAGTGTCCATGAGCTCAAAGACATTAGCAGACTTGAAGACCTTGACGTGCGGTGTCAGTAATGGTGTGGGACAAAGAGCCACACTGTACTAGCTTGGGTTACTATTATCCAGCCACAGAGACTCAAATCACTCTGAGGATGTTACCTAAACATACATTCTGATTTTTTTTCTGTCAAGTTTTCAATACTTAGGGCTTGGTTACACTGGCACTTTATAGCGCTATAAAGCCCCCACGAGCGCTATAACCTCCTCCCCATCCACACTGGCAAGGCACGTAGAGCGCTATAACCGCTGAGTTATAGCGCTATTGTTAATCCACCTCCACATGGGGAATAAGGGCTGTAGCGCAGCTGCTGTAGCACTACAGCAAGAATGTGGACACCCACTGCGCATTAATTGGCCTCCAGCCCGTCCCATAATTCCCGTTCGAGCCACTCTGGTCATCACTTGCAAACTCTTTTGTCCTGTCCTCAGGTGACCACACGTCAGACCCGCCCTTTAAAGTTTCACGGAAATTTGAAAATCCCCTTCCTGTTTGCTCCAGCCAAGCGTGGCGTGCTCTCAGGGAATCCTTGCAGGTGATCATTCTCATTGATCTGATTGATTGCGTGGCGTGATCTCAGGGAATCATTGCAGGTGATCATTCTGACTGATCATCATGACTCCACGTGCCATGCCTCCTCGCAATAGGCGATCCCCAGCATGGAGCAATAGCAAGGTGCTGGACCTCATCAGCTGTTGGGGGGAAGAGGCTGTTCAGTCTCAGCTGCGGTCTAGCCGCAGGAATTTTGATACCTATGGGCAGATATCACGGGCGTTGGCGGAAAGAGGCCATGAGCGGGACACTCTGCAGTGCCGTGTTAAGGTAAAGGAGCTTAGGAATGTGTATCACAAAGCCCGCAAGGCAAACGGCCGCTCCGGGGCAGCCCCAGTGACTTGCAGATTTTATAAGGAGCTGCACGTGATACTTCGTGGTGATCCTACGGTCACTCCATCGATCACCATGGACACTTCCCAGCCCACCAGTGAAGTGGGGGGGGTGAGGAGGAGGACGAAGACCAGGAGGATGAAGAAGAGGAGGAGGATGAGGACGAGGCGGCAGCGACCCAAGGCACGGAGAGGTCCCTGGATACATGCAGCCAGGAGCTCTTCTCAACCCAGGAGGGCAGCCAGCCACAGCGTCCGGTGGTTGCAGGGGCCAGCTCAGCAGCGGATTGCGGAGGTAAAGCTGCTTTTCTATGGGGAAGGCTGGCAGCTTGGGGTGGAAAGGGATGCAGGGGGCATTCCACCTGGAGCTCTTCTCAAGCCAGGAAGAGGGCAGGGGGGCATGCAGCAAGGAGCTCTCCTCTAAAGCCAGGAGGAGGGCGGCCAGCCACAACATCCGGCGGTTGCAGGGGCCAGCTCAGCAGCAGATTGCGGAGGTAAAGCTGCTTTTCTATGGGGAAGGCAGGCAGCTTGGGGTGGAAAGGGATGCTTGCATGCTTGCCTACATGTGGAATAGAGCATTGATGTAGTCTATCACCTCGCGGTAGTCATCATCAGTAATCTCTTCAAAGGTCTCAATAAGAGCGCTTGCAATGCGCCTGCGCAGGTTTCCCGGGAGAGCCAGCGTGGTCCCCGTCCCGGTCACGGTCACTAGTCCCTGCCACTGTGCTACAATGGGTGGGGGGAGCATTGCTGCACATAGGCAAGCTGCATATGGCCCTGGGCGGAAGCCGCATCTCATTAAAATCCCTTCCCTTTGTTCCTCAGTGACTCGAAGCAACGAGATATCTTCCAGGACAAACACCTATGGAGAATGTTGGAACAGTGTTCAGAGAAGGGCTCCTGCCACTTCCCGGCACTCCACCCCACCCTGCCACAGCTTTTCAGGGCAGGGAAGAAATCCTTTCCCCTGCCTGCTGCTCAGACTGGGGCTCCTGCAGCTTACCAGCACTCCCCACCCCCTTCTCCGGCACAGCTTTTCTGGGGCAGGGAAAAAATAATTTCCCTTGCCTCTGGAGTGCACTCACCATGGCAGGGGCTCCGTTGCTGTATCTGTGCTGTCTGCGGGACAGGCAAACGGGGAATGCGGGGGAATCATAGGCACGTCTGCTCTTTACAAGGGAACCACTGTGAAATGTATCTTTTTATTTTAGAAGGGTCGTCCTTGAGCCCTGCGCCATCGCTCTTATCAACAGCTGAGAGGCTGAGGCGACTGAGGAAGCGGCCACGAAGGAGCAAAGAGGATCTTGTACAGCAAGTAATGCAACAGGCTGTAACAGAGAATCGAGTTGCACAGAGGTGGAGGGAGCATGAGAGCAAGTTGAAGGAGAAGGCGCAGAAGGAGAATGCGATTCACTGCCGGAAAAGCACCGATAAGCTGCTCTCATTACTGCAGCTTCAATTGCAGACTATGCAGCGGATTGTCACCCTTCAGGAGGAGAAGCACCGCATCCACCACCTCAATTATCATTTGCCCCAAATCCCTTCCCCTTCTGTGCCTCAGTACCCTCCAGGCCAGTATCATCAGCTATATGGTTATCACCATCCACAGCTGCCTCCAACCCCTCTGTCTTCACCGAACAACCCCCAAACCCCGGACCATTATCCACTGCAGTCAACCCCTAATAACATGCCTTACTGCCCTCCGCAAATAGGGTTCGGGGGACATGGCCACTGTGAGGGCACTGGAGACTCAGAGACCCGGACATATTCCAATCTCTGACTGACCCCATGCCACCCCCATTGCACCTCCCCCGGCTTCCCCCTCACATGTATCACAATATTTTCTTTCAGCAACTGAAGTACCTGTTCAATAAATGAATTGTCTTCTTAATAAAGAAACCCATTTATTAAGTGTACATACATTACTACAGGCTACAGAAAAGCAAATGCCTGTTCCTATTAAAAGAATGCTCCCTCCCTCCCTCCATCTGCACCTCACTTTAGAACTGGCTTTCAGCCTCAAAATGCTCCCTCAGGGCTTCTCTGATCCTAACAGCCTCGCGCTGGTCCCCTCCAAGAACCCTGCTCTCTGGCTGGGCGTATGTGGCCTCCAGGCGTTGAACCTCTGAGGACCATGTCTGAGTGAAGCCTTCGCCCTTCCGCTCACAAAGATTATGTAGGGCACAGCATGTGGAAATAACCGTGGAGATACTACCCTCGGCCAAGTCTAGCCTCCCATAAAGACAGCGCCAGCGCGCCTTGAGACGCCCAAAAGCACACTCCACAGTCATTCGACACTGGCTAAGCCTGTAGTTGAACCTTTCCTGACTGCTGTCCAGGCTCCCTGTGTAGGGTTTCATGAGCCAGGGCATTAAAGGGTAAGCAGGGTCACCAAGACTCACTATGGGAATTTCCACTTCCCCCATGGGGATCCTCTGGTCTGGGAAAAAAGTCCCAGCTTGCAACTTCATGAACAGGCCGGTGTTGCGGAAGATGCATGCGTCATGCACCTTTCCAGACCAGCCAGCGTTAATGTCAGTAAAATGCCCACGGTGATCCACAAGCGCCTGGAGAACCATGGAGAAGTACCCCTTTCAGTTAACATACTCGTCTGCTAGGTGGGCGGTATATGGGTCCCATCTATCGCCCCTCCACAGTTAGGGAAACCCATTTCTTCAAAGCCAGCCACGATGTCATGCACGTTACCCAGAGTCACGATTTTTTGTAGCAGGATGTGATTAATGGCCCTGCACACTTGCATCAGCACAACTCCAATGGTCGACTTTCCAACCCCAAACTGGTTGGCCACCGATCGGTAGCTGTCTGGTGTAGCCAGCTTCCAGATCGCGATAGCCACCCGCTTCTCCACCGGGAGGGCAGCTCTCAGCCTGGTGTCCTTGCGCCGCAGGGCAGGGGCGAGTTGAGCACACAGTCCCATGAAAGTGGCTTTTCTCATGTGAAAGTTTTGCAGCCACGGCTCGTAGTCCCAGACTTGCATGACGATGCGATCTCATCACTCAGTGCTCGTTTCCCGTGCCCAGAAGCGGCGTTCAACGGCCGTGAGCATGTCTGTTAATGAGACAAGAAGCTTCGTGTCAAATGCATTCACCGCTTCGATCTCGTCTTCAGACTCATCACTGTCATCCTGCATGTCAAAGATTAACTCCACTGCACACAGAGATGTGCTGGCGACAGTTGTCAGCATGTTCCTCAGCAGTTCTGGATTCATTGCAGCACATGACAATGGAAGACGGAGCGTGCCTTGCTGAAACTGTTGAAAGATGGCGCCGGAGGTGGAAGGAAACACAGGGATTGCTGGGATATGCCAAAAAGCATCATGGGTAGTTGAAACAGGATACAGAATGCCCCGCAAGTGACGCCCCCCCCACCACAAGGCATTGTGCCAGATCGGGAAGAGGTGTACTGTGGGATACATGCCCTAATGCGCTGCTCTTAATGCCGTATTAAGTGCCGCAAATGTGGCCATGCTATAATGCTGGAGCATCTCAGTGTGGACATACAATAGCGCTATTCATATTACTGTATAAGGGGACCGCTATAACCAATAGCGCTATAATCTTGTAAGTGTAACCATGCCCTTACCCTTTGCTCCAGAAGAAACAGGAAGAAGTTGAACTCAGTTCTCCAGTCTGCATTATACCAGTTAGGATGTCACAACTGAACCCTGCCACTCCTTCCCCATTAATGAGAGCAGTCTCTTGCTGTGGCTGGGAAGTCTAAATGCCAATGAGAGGGTTAGAACAACTAGATGACCTGGCAAACTGTAGGATGTTGGGTACACATGGCTAAGGGTGGCTCAGATTCCTAGCAAAGAGCTCTAAGGATCTTCCATCAGCTGGCTGGTACACTAATACATCACAGTTTATCTTTGTTGTTGCTGCCAGAGTCCCCTCAATATTAAAAGGGCAGCAATGGAAATTGGCAATGGAGCCTCAGACAGTGCTTTGGAAATAGGGCTGCTTGCCTGGAGCTGCTGGTGGAAATTACAGAAAGAACTATAGTAGGGATGCAAGGATACAGTTTTTCCCAGATCACGTGGGTTTGTCTCAAGCAGTCCCTGAAGCATTTGGGAGCTGGTACAAAGCACAGAACATAATGTGATTTCCTATGGTTGCGAGTGCATCCACACAACCTGGGAAATGTTTGGTCTTTTAAAAATAAAATACTGTTTGTACAAATGCAGAAATGAACTCCAGAATGCACATGTATCAGTCAATATACACATGCTATCCGTGTGCACATTCAAAGCCCATTTCTCCAGTCCTTTCTTGTGCCAAGCTGCAGTGGAGTCAGTGAATGTTTTTCCTGAATATGTCCTTACAGAATTTAGGCCTGGCCATGAGTGGTTGCTTTTAAGGCCCATCCCCTACAATTTTACAGTGTAACTGCAGTCCAGTGTGTAAATTTACAAAACCCCTCTCTTCATTTCGTCCAGCTCGGCGGGGACATAATCCCATGCCTTGGTTTATTGTGGGAGCTTTACGGTGTGGCCGAGATTGCTTTGGATGTGACCCCATCACGAGAAAGCTGGTAGACTGAAGAAGCATCTGGGGAATATGGAAACGATTGTATCTGCCCCTCTGACTGAGAGTGTGTCTCTGATCAGTGTCAATCAGTTTGCGGCTTGTAGATATTGTTAGACTCCCAGCTGCTATTAGATAATCATAGCAGCAGAGACTAGGATGGCTTTATTCAATCTGCAATGGGTCATAAATTTGTGATCCTTCCTCTTGGTTGCAGACCACACTCACATCACCCAGGCCTTTGTCACTTCAAGACTGGATTTTTGCAATGGTTGGTGGTTGTGTCTATGCTTTAAAACAGTTTGGAAACTGAAGCTGGGGCAGAATATGGTGGTTTTCTCGTTAAACAAGAATCTGTCACTGAGACCATGTGACTCTGGTGCTTTGTGATCTACACTGGCTGCTTGTTGATTTTGCGGGGAGTTTAAGGATTTATTTTTTTCCTATAAAACTCTAAATAGTATGGTATCCACCTGTCTGAGACCTCTTCTTTCTCTTTCTCCTACTGCTATCACTGAGATCAGTGGAGTTGTTGGAGCTGGTGCTTCTTTGGTGTAAACAAGAGGGAGCCCTGTGGAGCGGCCTCTTCTAGTGCAGAGGAAGGCAGTTGGTTTGTTATGGCTGTTTGTGTCTTTGCTGGATTGTGTATGTAATTTTTTGTCAAGAGTGTCCAGAGCCTGCATAGGAATTGTTTTGTATGCAGAACTCAAACGTAAGGAATAGAATAAAGAAATATGTGAACTGTGAATTTAGGCTACATCTTGTGTTATACATCATCTATTGTGACCCATGAGCAAGTCATAAATGTTGCCCTATGATAGGATGTATACAGTGAGATATATTGATAATACCTAGCTTTTATGTAGCACTTGTCAATAGTAGATCTCAACATGTTTTACGGAGGAGGGAAGAATCTTATCTCCATTTTATAGATAGGGAAACTGAGGCATGGGACACACCTGCCCAAGGTCACCCTGCAGCTCAGAGCCTGAGCTGGGAATAGTACCCCGAGTTCCAGTCCAGTGCTCTACCCACTGGGCACCACTACCTCCATACTACTATTTTTTTCCACTTAAAAAAAACTTAGACTAGTCTTTCTTCAAACCCACATTGCTAAAATCTACAGCCCAGCCATTGAGCACTAGTGAAATTAAAGAATTGAAGTAATCCCCATGGTTACATCAAACAGCTGAGCTTTCTTTTTATCTATGTTCTGAAATGAGTACACAGAGAGAGTAATAGACTCCACATTCCTGGAGCGAATTCAAATGTAACAATACACATGGAGACATTATTCATTGGGTCCTTTGTGATGATATTAAACTGGAACAGAGTTGTCTTTTAATCAGATACTGGTTAAACATGTGATATAGACCAGATTAGATGAGGGCTAAATATGATCTCATTTAAAAAAGAAATGTATTGTTTTATTTTAAAAACAATTAACTTTCTTGCCCTAGATTGTCCAGATAAATGTCTGAAAGTGACTGATGCAGTGCTGTCATCTTGACTGGGCAAGCAGGCTGAAGTGAGAGTTCTGACAGATGTGAACTGCTCCATTCATTTCAAACTCTAAAGCCTCCTGACTCCAGTGTAAATGTTGACTTCGTTAATGTGAAATCATATTAATGGAAATATCCAGCTTCTCTGGGATTGTGAGAGTACTGCTTCATTTCACCACTACAGAGCCCCTGGCTAAAATGCTAGAGCTACCCACTTGACTCCCAGTAGGGATGGACTCTTTGGCCTCCTTAAACTTTTTGAGTTCAGTCCTACTCCCATGAAAATCAATAGGAAATTGTCTTCAACGGCAGCAAGTTCTGTCCCATAGAATAAGAGGACTATTGCTTGGCATGTGATCAGATACCTGCATTTCACACTATACCTATCCGGTAATGATCACAGTCTGATTTTGTTATTCTGCTTCTCACCACATTGAAAACTTTGTTTTGGAAGGGCCCTAAAAAATTCTGTTTCCATGTTCAAAGGAAAACAAAATGGCACCTGCAGAACTGTCTCTCCGTATACATTTCATCTTGAGACCAAAGCCAGGTGAGATCACTTGCTTCTGTTTCTCCCCCTCCCCCACGCTTCCCTTACTATGATTCGCTGTAGCCCCACTAGCTTGTGGTGGAGGGAATTCCCTTGTATTACATTTTGGCAAGATTGCTGAATGCTTTGCTAGATCTTTTCCCCTAGACCTGGTCTCCTGTTTTTCTGGCTGGGGCACTATAAGTTTGGTCTCCTTTTAATTTCCAAAAGTGACTAGTTATTTTGGGTGCCCATCTTGAGACACCCTAACAGGGACCCATGTCTTGGAGAGCAAGTGCTCATCACTGTCTTCAAGGTGACTCAAGTTAGCACCCCAAAAATTGGAGGGTCCCAAAGTCATTATCCACTTTCGAAAATGCAGGCCTATAGACTAATCTTGGTAGACTGCATCGTTAATAATCTGAGTTTGTGGTGTGCATACAATACAGTGCAATACTTTGACCTCAGCCTTATGGGGAAAATTTGAAACCCTACACTGTTTACAAAGGAAAGCCATCATAAAATATTTAACAATCATTTGCAAGGTCATCTATTACCCAACAATCCCAGGGGAAGTGGATGGCTCAGGATATTGATTATGGAATAGAAACTTTCACTTCTAACACTGCAGTCAGCATGGGAGGGACTAAAAGTCACTGCTGTCTGTCAGTGGCCTATATAAAATGACTTGTCAGTCTCACTCCAGTCTTGGTGGACAGGTCCCACTGGTACAACCGTTTACCTTGTTGGTAGTCCCAGCAGAGAGGCCTAGAACTAAGCCTATATGGAAATGAGACTCTCCCTCGCATGCCTAAAGGTGTCTCCTCCAAATCAGGATGGAGGTAAGTAGATAGCTCTTCCTTGGTCTGAGATGAATAGAAGACTGTCAGCTGAGCACCCTTCAAAGCACTAAATCCATTATAATTAATCCCATATCAATGTATTCAGTGTGCCCAGTAAATAACTAATACAAGCCTCTTTCTTAGTGAATGCTTTAAAATTAGTTACTGCACTCCAAAGTGAAGCCTGAGGAAGGCTACAAAACAGTTCCCCAAGCCTCTCTTGTCCATTGCACAGGCTACCATTATCCTTGCCTCTTTACCACCTTGGTGGATTCCTGCTGCTGGAAGAGAGGTTTTCACCTTTCAGAGAGAAGTATCAGTTCAAGCTGAGGTTCCTCTTACGCTGCTGCTGCTCACTCTTTTCTTAGTGGATGATAATTGTCATTTTGGGCTGAATGATATTATACTCCTGAGCTGCCTTTAAGCAACCTGTACCCAATAGCCTAAGACTCTGATTCGGCACTTCATAGGGCCAGTACATTTACTTTAATCTTTTAAGGGTTACAGACATATAGTCATTCCATTTCTAATTTAAGGGTGTGCACTGGCTTAGGTAGACTTATGTGGCTTTTAAGGAAATTAAATATTGCAAAATACCTCCATCGAATACAAGTTTCCCCTTCAAAATACATACTTCTGTCATGCCTCCCTCCCCTACCTTGCTTAGACCCCTGCTAATAATTCTGAAAAGCTAGTTTCTTTAGGCATTACAGTGCAATTACTGAGTTAAAATCATGTTACTTCAAAGTTTAACCGTCTTTGTATAGAGATGGTTGTCATCAAAATAAAGTTGTTGGGTTTAGCGCTACATGCTGTACTTAATTATGTTTATGGGTGTATGCATATACACCTATACTATATATGTTCCACTTAAAACGATGTGTATAGGGGGGATGTGCACACACACACATATCATGTATAGGAAGTTTGGCAACAGCTATACGTGTACTTTACAAACTGCTGCTTTTGAGTGCGCTGGAGAATATGTTCACAGCCCTGGGGGAAGGTTTATGACCATTTGAACCAATGATGTGACCGAAGCTGGGAATCAGCACGAGAAAAAAGGGACAAGTGACATTTTTCTAAAGTGTGAAGGGGCCGCTGGAATTCAGTGGACAAGGAGTATCGGGAACCACGGCGTGCAAGTCTCACATCCGCTGCAAATAGAAACTGATCATACGGGACATAGTTCATGTTCCTTGTTTGCAAGCAGGGGCGCGGAGGAGAAGCGCCCCGGAACGCAGGGGACCAGCTTTGTTCTTTCCCTTCAACGCGCTTTCGGCGATGGGCACCGCAAACAAGCAGAACAAAACCAGCCTGTTCCGAAGAGTGTTGGCTGGAAGCCGCGTGCCTCCAGAGGCGTTTCCCTGGACCCCCCCGCCCTTCTCAGCTGGGGGAAGGCTGCTCTCGCGGACCCCTCCCCGGTACAGAATCCTTTCGCAGTGGAACACAGCGCTGGTGGGGTGGGTCCCTGGTTTGAATCCCCGTCTCCACGGGGAGCGCAGCCCCTGGCCGCCCTGCAGAGACTGAAATCACGTTTCCAAAGCCCTTATATCTGTCCCTTTAAAAGCGGAGTCGCTGCCCCACTTTTAGGTCCCTTTTTGGACATTCCCGCGCTCTGACTTGTTATTTTAACATCGAGGTTCATTTAACCTCCCCCTCCCCTTTATTCGGCCCTGCTGCCAGGTGTCACTCGTTTTGCAGGTGTGTGTGTGTGGGGGGGGTGTGTTTGCTGGGGAGATGAGGCTCCGTCCCTCTCGAAGCTGGAGCCTGATTTCTGTTTTTAAGGCCCGTTTTGAAGTGTCTCTCCTCGCAGTGCGGAACGATTGCGAGCGCCTGGCATGCAGAGCAGCCCATCTCCCTCGCCGTTCAATTCTTTTAAATCTCCCTCCTTTAACTGGTCCCCGTTTTTACACCCAGCCCTGTTTGTTTTGCTCAGCAAGGTGGGTCACCTCCCCTCCCAGCCTCCGCCTTCCCCTCCCGGGCTAATATTTTGCCCGGTGCCAAGCTCTGAGTTTTCAGATTCGCCTCCCCTTCTGCAGCCTCCCTCCCCAGCCCCATCGGAGGAAATATTACAATGTTGCAAGCTGACGTAAGGACATTACAAGGAAAGGGCTACATTTCGGAGTGTTTATGAAAAGCCGCGGTACCATACTGTCACCAGGGGGCACGCAATATAATGCATTTCGCCAAACATTTCGGATAATAATCATTTACCAACACACACACACACAAAGCCCCCGTTCGCCTGGAGCTCGCAGAGCCAGAGAGGAGCCATGCAGCCAAAGTTTGGGAAGCCCTTTATTATTTTTCTGACATTGCGAGCTCGCCCTTGAAGAGCTGTAATTGCATTATCTGATTTTTTTCCCACCCTTTCCCCGCTTCCCCGCTCCGTCTCTCGACATTGCAATTTTTTTGCTTGCATTTTGGAAGGAGAAGCCGCCAGCTACCGAGCGGCAGGAGCCGCCGCCAGCCCTGCTCGCTTGCCTGGGAGTCCAGTGTTGTTTTGAAGGGAGCTCAGCTAACATGGCGACGGTGCCCGTCTATTGCATCTGCAGGCTGCCCTACGACGTAACCCGCTTCATGATCGAGTGCGATGCCTGCAAGGACTGGTTCCACGGCAGGTAACACAAAGGGCTCGGGCCTGCTGTCACCCCCACGTCCTCCCCCCGCACCCCGCTTGGGCTGCGATCGCCCCTTCTCGCCCTTCGCCGCCGCGTCTCTCCGGGGCAGAGGGAGGCAGGCGGCGGAGCTGCCGCCGCTGCTGTGTGCAGTTTTCCAACAGGCCTTTTTGGAGAGGAGGAGGAGGAGCCTCGCTGCCCCCGGCCCTCGCTGCTGGGGCTTTTCTTTTTTTTTAGGGTTTTGTTTTGTAAATGTTCAGTTCTCTGCACAATGCTCCCCCCCGGGTCATGGGGGGGCTATTGTCTTTGTCGGGGGGGGGCGGCTCTGGCTCGCGCCTGCTTTCCGGACCATTGCACCGCTGCCTGGTGGGCTCGTTGTGCGCGGGGGGAAGCGGCTGCACGGCGGGGCTGGTTGGTTCTACCGGGCGGGGGGTTGCAGGAGCGGCCGCGGAGTGCGTGGTGGCCAGGCTCGCGCGAGCGTGTCCCGGGGAGGCGGCGGCCGCTGGGCCGGGCCCCGCTGAGGCGCGCGGGCGGTTCGGCTCCCGTGTGACAGGGGCACAATGGCCGGAGCAGCCTGAGCGGAGCGCCGGGCTGGGCCCGCGGCACATGGGCGGGGGAAGGGGGCCCGGAGACAGGCGAGCGCGGGCCCCGCCGCGACAGGGCGGGCTGCGAGCAAGACCCGGAGAGGCGGGTAGGGGCCGGGCTGGGAGCCCCCGGCCGCTGCGGTGGGAGCCGGCTCGCTCCGGGAGCAGGGGAGCCCCTGGGCGCGCTTGGTGCCCGGCAGGGGAGGGGGAAGACCCCGCTAGCCCAGAGTCCGCCCCTGCCAGGGCAGGGCCCCTCCGCGCGGAGAGCGGGGGCTGCCCCGAGCCACTGCCAGTGTGCCCAGGGACTGGGGGGCGAGACCCCCGAGCAGCCCCCAGACCTCCCACCTCGTAGCAGCCCTCCCGGGACTGACCCCCACGCCCCAGAGCAGCCCCCTGTGACTGTCACCCTATGGGTCTCAAGCGGTGCCTAGAGCAAAGGGAGGGGACTTCGGAGCCCACTGACAATTAGCAGCGTACTAACCATTTGACAACAAAACTAGCCTACTGCAATCGTTTAACCCCGAGGTCAATGGCACTCAGCCGCCGCCGCCCCAGCCCTCGCTCATTGTATCGCTACTGGGGGAGCGGGGGTCCGGAATACGTTGCTTTGCCCCTCTTCGTTATGTAAACACTACACGGTATTATCGCTGAGTCAACAGCATTGCTATGATCTTGGTGTCACATCAGTAAGTTTCTGGGATCACAGGGATTGCCAGAACAAAACAGAGCCCCCAGGTACCTTACTGCTAGACAGATACAAATTGACTGAACTTTATATGCCCGCAACTTTTGTGAGGAGGGGGAAAACGATGTTTGGGAGAGTATGTTCAGGAGCAGACAAAGGGAGAGACGTCTCTTTTTATTTATTTTGTACTAAATCAAGGTATAGAAAGTACAGCATGGTTGAGATTTTATGTAAGTTACAATATTGGACCAATTTCTGTTGGTGAGAGAGACAAGTTTTGGAGCTTACACAGAGCTCTTCTGGAGAGAGGGTTTTAATCAGAGGAACAAATACTGTGAAACTGAACTTCAAGAACATGTTTCTTTTTCTTGTAGGAATGGGGAAGTTAGTTAAAAATAGCTTAAAGAAAGTTAAGGGGATTAAAACTCAGAGAATCACCTTGAAGGCTGTTTAAATATAAACTTCTTAGAGTCCTACAAGGTTTGGGTACTCCAGATCAACAGAAATAAAAATAAAGGGAAACATAGAGGGGATTGAACGGCAAGGTATCAGAGGTTTAGAATTAAAATGGTGTCCTTTTAAAAATGGACTCAAATGATACTAATATAATGGAAAACATCTTCAGTAGTTATTTGAAAAACCAAGAGGAACCTTGAGGAGTAAGTAGCCAGAAGTATACAAAATAATAAGATACTCTTCTAAGTTTATCTAGAGTATTTTTGAAAGCTCTCAGGAGAGTCAATGTGACTGCTAGTCCCTTAAAGATGGACATAAAAAGCAATTCTTTACAAGTAGTAAAGGTCAGATACTGTGAGAGATTGAAGTATCAAAAAAGAAGTGAAATTATAATAGAGTAAATCATCAGGGCCAAAGATTAATTTATCTCTTAGTTCTAAAAGAATTCAAGAACAAAGCAGTTTAGTTAAAACTATTGGCCAGATAGGCCAGGAAACATAATAGGAAAATAATTTAAAGATTGTGTTAAACTCCTAAACGGAGTGCATACCGTGTGATAGGTATTCTGTAAGGGTAAATTGTGACTCTCTCCTGTTAACTCTTTTGAAGAATTCTCCCAGTATACCAGATGAAGGAGATTGGTTGGAGCAGGCTAAGGGCCTGTTTTCACAGTCACTGATATCAGTGGCTACTGGAGCAGGCCTTACACGAGCTAAAGGAGACTGAGCTGGAGATAGTTTATAGAGGTATTTCAAAAGGAATTTGATAAACTTCCTTGCAAGAGGCTACTATAGAACCTTGTTAACTGTGGGGGGAGAGGTAAAGTCTCATCACGGATTTAAAAAATGGTTCAGAAATGTGAAGCAAAGTGTGTGAATCAATGACCAGTTATTATAGGTGAAAACGTTAATAGGGGGTGCCCTAAGGTTATGTACTAGACAAATTTCCAAAGTGGTGTGCCGTATCTCATGTTTGTTAAGGATTTGGAAGAGCAGGACGGTGATAAAAATTAAATAGCCAAGACTAAAGAGGATTGTGAAAACTCAGGTAGGACCTAAAATCTCAAGGTTTTAAGACCAAAAGGTGGCAGAGTAAAGTCAACAGAGACAAGTAAGTAAGAAGAGACTACTTAAAATACTTGAATGCGCTGATGGGGGTTCAAGGAAAATGATCTCTGCATGACTGTGGACAGCTCAATGAAGACAAAGCTCAGTGATAGTGAAATAGGATGTTCTGTGCAGTATTAGAAAGGAAAGAACGTAATAGCAAACTGGTGGTGTATCTTCACCTTGTGAACTGTGTTCAGTTTTAATGATCATAAACAGAAATAGCGGCAAACATAAAGGTTCAGAGATGGACTCTCAAAATAAATAAGGACTGTGAGAATGGTGAGTCTTCCACACCAGAAGAGATTAAAAAGAATTGGTCTTTACTTTGAAGAAGAGATGCATAAGAACAGGTATGATAGAAAAGAGAGGCCATTCGGATGCTTCTATTTGCCTTTTTTTGTAATACAACCACAAAGAGTTGGTCATAAGAATGGCTGTACTGAGTCAGACCAAAGGTCCATCCAGCCCAGTATCCTGTCTATTGACAGTAGTCAATTCTAGATGCCCCAGAGTAAGTGAACCTAACAGGTAATGATCAGGTGATTTCTCTCCTGCCATCCATCACCCCCCTCTGGCAAACGGGCTAGGGACACCATTTCTTACCCGTCCTGACTGATAGCCATTAATGGACTTAACCTCCATGAATATTTCCAGTTCTCTTTTAAAACCTGTTATATTCATAGCCCTCACAACCTCCTCAGGCAAGGAGTTCCATAGCTTAACTGTGTCAACAAATAAAACATACGCAGTGGTTTAGTTTAAAAAAAAAATCATGGGTGTTTCCTGGAGACTTCAATATTGCAAGTTTTGTGTGTGCGTATTTTATACTACCACCAAAAACTGTTATTTTTAAAATAATGTAATTTGTTTCAATAAAATATACATAATCTTAAAATCATCTACTATATTCTGTGCACATATGAAAGTCACAAAAAGTTAATTTTATTTCTGAATTATTTCCAAACTTAATACATTGATTAGTTTGGATATTAAGACAATGTACAAAGAAGCTCATCAAAATGAATAATCTTTGAAGGGAGAGAACTTCATTGATTTATTCAAGTACCATGATAGACCGTGGGATTTCTTAAAAATTCCATAATCCCTCTTTTGTTTTTGTGGAAATGGTTCAGGTGTTTTCTTGATTCCTCTGTGATGGGGCTTTCCAAACTTTTTCACAGTGTGCACTACACCTTAATAGAGATATTTCATGGGCTATTTCACATCACATTCCTAATCTCCCCTCTCATTTGACACTGAATAACATCCCTGTGGCAACTACAACAATTCCTTATATAGGAAATTAATATTAGAAAAGTATTGAGTTTATTTTAGGCTTTCATTTAATGTACTTTAGCATCTGGAAATAAGAATGAGGAGCAAGTGCTAACTGATTAGCCTGCTCTCTGCAAACCACCAGTGGTCCATGGACACCAGTTTGGAAATTACCTGTGAGAGAGATCCAAGTTTCTCATGCCTGGTGAAAGCCTGTCAGAAGCTTTCTGGGTGTGTTACTTTCTCTTAGGTGGACAAGATACCAAGCATCCTCAAAAAAACAATGGTTAGACCTTTCTCAAGAAGCCATCACTTAATGTTAATTATCTCTTCAGTTGCCAATTATTACCCTGTTTCAAACTTTTCATTTTTGGGGAAGATTACACTTCAGTAGGCAGCTTTTTTTTTCTCCTGGATTCCTATCATGTTGATTTCAGGATTGGGTATGTTATAGTGATTGCGTTCAGATTATTAGTTGATAAACTCCTGGCCCTGGACAAAGGTCAAGAGTCTGATGATTGTTTTTAGAACTAGAGCTTTTGATAATGCCCAGGTGGTATTCCTGATATGTTGGCAGGATGTAAAAGGGGTGAGTGGAACTGTTTTTCACTGGTTCTACTTTTTCCTTTTGAAATGGTTTCAGAGGGTCTGTGAAGCCCTTCTCATCTATGGTTCCATACTGTTGTCCCATCTGTGCAACGTGCACAAGGCCTTTTGAGAGTGTTTGTGTTAATGTTTAGGGCTACGGTGTCATCAATATGAAGATGACCTCCTTGTTTGTGCTTCTCACTAGATTGAGACTGAATAATTTTCTTGTTCCGTCCAGGCCCTGTGAAAACAAGTTGGCTGGAGCTCAACCCACAAATGATGGAGGTGATGCATGTTAGCTAGGGAAAACAACCTGAGGAGTTGCCGATAGGGTTTTGGCTGCTCTGTTTGTTAATGGAGAACGTCCATCCTTTGCCAAAGAGATTCACACTTGTGAGGTACTTTAAGATTCTGAGCTATTCTTGGCTTCCCAGGTAGCAGTGGTAGCTCATGGTGCCGTTTTTCATCTGTGGTGAGTTATGAGGTTACCGCCTTTCTTTAAAGTGGCACTGCCATTTCCAGGTTTGACTACCGCAGTATGCTGTACCTGGCCTACCTTTAGCGACTCTTGGAATGTTTAGCTAATGTAGAATGCAGTGGGCCTCCAACTTGGTGGTGTGGTTTGGTATCTCTGTGAACCGCACAGACTGCCCATCTGCTTCCAGGAGCAATGGAGGGTGTGGGTTCTAATTTGTAAAGCCATGTATGGTATGGTACCTGCCTGCCTTAGGGAGAGCCTCCCTCCTTTGAACCCATGCTGCAGCTGAGATCAGCTAAGGTGCTTTAATTCTTCTTAGCTTTTGTGCAACTGTGCCTCATGTAGTACATGACCAGGAATCATCATCAAATTTGGTTTTCTGGTTGGATCATTAGCTGGTCCGGGCTGGGTACTGACAGGGAGCGTGACGTGAATGCTGATCCATGCCTCCCAGGTTCTTTGACTGACAGCCTATGAATGTGCACCCCTTAAAGGCTGCAGGGAGGCCAGTTCATTGACAAGACCCAGCTATCATACTTGCTCATTCTGGAAGTGTGCCAGAATCTAAATTTTCTGAACTTTAGAGCAGAGCAAGGCAAAGCTTTTTGTTCAAATATTTCCTTAACTATGGAACAATACTGGCTTTTTTATTAAGGATGATAGGTACAGGAAGGTGAATTATTTATCCTCTTATCTGTGGGAGTTTAAAATGTGTGTCAGATTGCCAGCACTATTATATGATGGGTCCCATGCTTTCTCTTTGAGGGTAAGGGTGGGGGTTCAGGGTGCCATTTCTTGCCCCTGAACAGGGTATTAACTGCCCCACTGGTATCATAGAGGAGGGGAGTGGAGAGGAAGGGACCCAAGCCCACCCTCTACTCTGGGTCCCAGCCCAGGGGCCCTGAGGATAGCGGTAAACCATTTGAACTAGCTATTCCTTCCCCTGGTCTACTTCCCTCTTCTACCTTTCAGCTTGTGGGGCTTCCTGCCCTCTCTCTGTACAAGCCAGCTGTCCCTTTACCCAGTGTCTGGGTCTTCTTAGCTTACCACAGCACTTCTCCAAACTCTCCTCTGCTTCCCTTCAAAGTGCTCTCTGCTCACACATCAAACAGTCTGTTTCAACTCCTTCAAACTACTTGCTCCAACACCAATCTGCTCTGCTTCAACTCCCTCCCCTGTCTGATTGAAGCAGGGGGTTTTTATCAGGTGACTGGCTTCAGGTGTTCTAATTGGCTTCAGGTGCCTTAATTGGCTCCAGGTGCTCCAACCAACTTCTAGCAAACTTGCTTCTCTCTACAGGGAATAAGGCTCCCCTCTAACACTCTCCTGCTGCCCTCTGGCCATGCTGTATCACACATGGTGTTTCATTAATTTATATCAGACACCCAGATGCCATGGGAAGGGCACATACAATCATTTACTAAATAGAAAGAAGAAAGGGAAATTCTTCTTCTCTTTTTTTTTTTGCACCACATATATTTAAACCATGGAACTCTCTGCTACAAGAAATCATCATGGTAAATAACTTGGTAAGATTAAAAAATGATTAGCCATGTAGAATGACAAGGATAACACCCACCATTCCCACAGATAGGATAAAACTGTTTGCTACTAAACCTGATGCTTAAGATGAATACCAGCTGGAGTATTGACCATTATTGGGAAATAACTCTCTTTTGGTATAGAAATTTGAAGTTCCTATCAATGTTCTGTTTAGTCTGGTATCCTATGTTTGACAGTGGCCAATTCCAGATACTTGGATAAAGGTATAAACCCCTCATAATGCACTTTGATTTGTAGTATCATTACAATGGAAGATTATAATTATAGATTCAACTCCTGTTTGTATAAATATAGATCCTTTTTTGAATCTTACTAACTAGTTTCCCTCAATATTATCAAGTGTCAATGTGTTTTGCAGATTTACACTGCACAGTGTTTCATTTAGTATGGGGAAATAAAAATATGAAAAAAATGTTGCATATGTTTAGTTGATTAATTTTGTATCTTAAAGATTTTAGGTGTTTCAGAGTACCCTAAAGGAATAAACTGCATTAAGGGCTGGTCTATACAGGGAAACTACTTGAATAGCTGTTGTGGAATAAACTATTCCACAAAGCACACTAATTATTTTGGAACAGAGTATTCATATGTAGAGTTATTTTGGAGTAGTTATTCCAGTCATTTTCCCCATGTAGACAAGCCCTTAGTGGGAATTGTCTGCTTTTTAGAAAAACTAACTTGTTTGTTTGAAACCTGGTGCAGCAATGTTTGAAACTAATGTAAAACTACATTTTAAGCCTGCTTCCATTGAAGTCAATGTTTATTTTATTATTTATTTCAATGGGAGTAAGATCAGGAACAACATAAGAACGGCCATACTGGATTAGACCATAGGTCCATCTAGTCCAGTATCCTGTCTTCTGACAATGCCCAATGTTGGGGGCCCCAGAGGGAAGGAACAGAACAGGTAGTCATAAAGTGATCCATTCCTTGGCATCCGTTCCCAGCTTCTGGCAAACAGAGGCTAGGGACACTATCCCTGCTCATCCTGGCTAACAGCCATTGATGGACCTATCCTCTATGAATTTATCTAGTTCTTTTTTGAACCCTGTTATAGTCTTTGGTCTTCACAACATCCTCTGGCAAAAAGAGTTCCACAGGTTGACTGCATGTTGTGTGAAGAAATACTTCCTTTCGTTTGTTTTAAACCTGCTGCCTATTAATTTCATTTGGTGATCCCTAGTTCTTGTGTTTATGAGGAATAAATAACACTTCTCACACCTATCATGATTATAGAGACCTCACTCATATCCTCCTGTAGTCATCTCTTTTCCAAGCTGAAAAGTCCCAGTCTTCTTAATCTCTCCTCATATGGAAGCCATTCCATACCCCTAATCATTTTTGTTGCCCTTTTCTGAACCTTTTCCAGTTCCAGTATATCTTTTTTGAGATGGAGTGACCACATTGCACACACAATTCAAGATGTGGGCATACCGTGGATTTATATAGACTGGGGCAATATGCTTTTTTCTGTCGTCTTATCTATCCCTTTCTTAATGATTCCCAACATTCTGTTAGCTTTTTTGATTGCCGCTGCACATTGAGTGGATGTTTTTAGAGAACTATCCACACTGACTCGAAGATCTCTTTCTGAGTGGCAACAGCTAATTTAGACCCCATCATTTTATATGTAAAGTTGGGATTATGTTTTCCAATGTGCCTCACTTTGCATGATCAACATAGAGTTTCATCTGCCGTTTTGTTGCCCAGTCACTCAGTTTTGAGAGATCCTTTTGTAGCTCTTCACAGTCTGCCTGGGACTTAACTATCTTGAGTAGTTTTGTGTCACCTGCAAATTTTGCCACCTCGTTGTTTACACCTTTTTCCAGATCATTTATGAGTATGTTGAATAGGATTGATCCCAGTGCAGACCCCTAGGAGACACCACTATTTATCTCTCTCCATTCTGAAAACTGACTATTTATTCCTACCCTTTGTTTCCTATCTTTTAACCAGTTGCCAGTTCATGTGAGGACCTTCCCTCTCATCCCATGACAGCTTACTTTGCTTAAGAGCCTTTGGTGAGGCATCTTGTCAAAAGCTTTCTGAAAATCTAAGTACAGTAACTTCTCCCTTAAAGTCATCTTGGTTAACGTTGTTTCGTTGCTGATCAATAAGAAAACATGCTTGTTTAAAGTTGCGCAATGCTCCCTTATAACATTGTTTGGCAGCCGGCTGCTTTGTTCACTGCTTGCAGGAAGAGCAGCTCATTAGAGCCAGTCGGTGGAGGCTTGGAAACAGGGTGGACTGGCAGCCCCCTATCAGCTTCCTGCTCCCCCAAGTTCCCTGTGCAGCAGCCCCAGCAAGCTATCAATTGCCGGGCAGGTCAGCTGTCCCTCCCCTAACTGCTATGTGGGAGAGAGGGTTGCTAATATCAGGATGTCCCCTTCCCCCTGTCCCCCCGGTCCTTGCCCCATTTCCACAGAGTGGGGTCGGGGGGACGACACAATAGGGCTCAGGATGGAGGGAGCTTGCTGGCAGCAGTTGCTGTCTCAACTTTCTGATCTACTTAAAAAGACAATGTACTTAAGAATGGGGTCAGCGTACTTAAAGGAGCAATGCACGTCTCTCTCTCACACACACATAGTGTGTGTGTCTCTGTCTCTCTGTGCCACACTATCTCTCCTTCTTCCATTCATGCTGCTTTGTAGAGTGTGAAGCTACATTAACAATAATGTATTAACCCTTGAGGGTTCAGCTGAGTGCTAGTTCATCATTTAGCAGTAAGACATCCCCTGGGAAATATCCCACCCTCTCACTTCACCATCTCAACCAAGCTTCACAATCATTGCTGTGTACCATATTAAATTGTTTGTTTAAAACGTATACTGTGTGTGTGTGTGTGTGTATATATGTGTGTGTGTGTGTGTGTATATGTATATATATGTGTGTATATATATATAGTGTTTTGTCCGAGAAAAGTTTTTCCCTGGAACCTAACCCCCCAACATTTACATTAATTTTTATGGGGAAATTGGATTCATTTAACATTGTTTCGCTTAAAGCAGCGTTTTTCAGGAACATAACTACAAGGTTAAGTGAGGAGTTACTGTACTCTATAGCCACTGGATCTCCCTAGTCTACATCCTGTTGACCCCCTCAAAGAATCTCCCTAGTCTACATCCTGTTGACCCCCTCAAAGAAATCTAGTAGATTGGTGAGGTATGATTTCCCTTTACAAAAACCATGTTGACTCTTCCCCAACCAATTGTGTTCATCTATGTGTCTGACAGTTTTGTTCTTTATTATAGTTTCAACCAGTTTGCCTGGTACTGAAGTCAGGCTTACTGGCCTGTAATTGCAGTGATCATCTCTAGAGCCCTTTTAAAAAATTGGTGTTATATTAGCTAGCCGAAGCCTTTACATTATTCTGTAAGTTTAAAAGACTTGAAAGAATTTAAAGTACCACTTAACATTCAAATCCATTTGGAGTCTCTGTACTTCCTTTTCTTACAGTCTTTTAAGGGGAGAAGAAAAATTCTTTTTAATAGATCAGGAACTCCACACTTAGCCTTCCTTCATAAATATGGGATTCAGAATTAAGCTTCCATGCAAATTATCAAAACATAGTTTTCAGCTGCAAATGAGCTCTGACCAGCAGGTAAAGCAAAATAATATTGTGAAGCCCATCAGTGTTGAGTTCTTGATCCCATAAAATGACCCAGAGATTAATTGTTTCACCATTTTGCTTGTTTTGAGATATGTAACTATGTTATAGTTTCCACTGTAAATCCCTTTCCAATCTTAATATGCTGTAGGATACTTCCGATTGATACTGCAGTATCTCCAGAGACCTTGTGATGTCAGTCATGATATCAAGACTACTTTGAATCCATTTATTAATAAAAACAGTGTGTATTCTCTATATATACTGTGGATTGTCAAATTATTAATAATGCATCCTGTTTTGTTTTCTAGAAAAAATTGCCAAAGGGCCAAAAACTTGGTGTGAATAGAAAAAGGTTGAATTACTCCGCCCTAAAAATAAAGTTTACATTGGGAACAGCAAGTTGACCTTAACTCTGAGGTGCCAGAATTCTAATACTGACAACCCCAGGCAAAGCACTTCAGTAGTTACACAGCACTTTATTTCTAAAGTGCGGGCTCCATGTTCAGATATGCATGCAAGGAGAACGTGGATTAGCTTCCTCAGAATAGTTTTATCTTCAGGTTTTCTGTTCCCTTTTGGAACACTGCCCAGGTATCAAACTAGTATTCAGTCGCTGTTAATATGATATCTAGCGCTATAATGCTGACTTTCGAGCTGAGTGGGCTTTTCACTCCTGAACAGTGCTTTGTTATAGGACTCAGTATGACTATTGATTAGAAAGCTCACCGGTTTCAGTGCCTGGGTGCTTGAGGCTCAGGCATGATAGCATGGTGCAAAAGAGTGGTCCTTATTGATTGGTGTGGGATTGGAAGTATAAAGTCTTGTATTTAAACCTGTTTGTTGGAATACATAATGGCCCAGATTTGCAAAAGGGTCCAACATGAGACAGTCTGAGCCTCATTTTCAGAGTGCTGAGTACACAGTTTTTATTCAAAGCAAACAGGTTAATGGATTCTTAACAGTTCTCTCAAAGGCAGCCTGCAGTGTCTCAGGTTGGGAGCCCAAAAGTCAGGGAACCTCAAATTAGTGGATGTTTTAGAAAATATGGATCTGAATGATAGTAACTGTAGACACTTGTATGATAGGAACAAGCCTGCAAGTGTGTTACTGAGATACTTGCATTTGACAGCAAATAATAGACTTGTTCAGCTGAACGTCTAGTATGTGTGAAAGTCCTTTGAAGATAAAGGGATTTTACAACAGAAAGTATAATAATGTTATGAATATTGCACACAATTCAGGTTTAATTTAAGAAATCTAGCAAAAGGCTCCAGTGCTCACCATGAACCAAAAACCTGTTGCTGAACCACATTTGGGGCCCAATTCAAGGGCAAAATGTCTATTAACTTCAATGAGTGCAAGATTGGACCCTTAAGCAGGCAGCACTTTTTAACCAGAAGAGTTCAAACAGCATCATTTCCAGGTATGGTTAGTAAAGGGAAATACATTCTGCCAGTGAGCAAGGAGATAAATTAGTGGACCCACTGTTCTTTGTAACCTGAATATGTCTGTGGTGCAGGAAAGTGGAGATTTTTAAAAATACGTCTGCAAAACCAGTTAAAACAATTGAACCATATTATGAGAAAAAATTGTTGCTGGACAGTAAAACTTTGTCAAGATTATTGTAACGCTTTAATTTTTTTTCCCCTTTATTTTGAACAGCTACTTCAGCCCATCCTTCTCTCACTAATAGGCAGACTCTTCCATTAACATTGTCACCATTTGTTGATCAGTTTGAACCTGTGTAATTTGAATGGAACTACTATGGTACTTCCATGGTTCTAATGATTATTCCAGTTTTTATGTAGGAGACTAGATGGCTTGGAAGATTGGCGATGAGTGTGTAGCACCTTTTACCACCAGGTTGTTTGGGTCTGGTTAAAGTTGGCAAAGGGCTGATGTTATTACCACCTCATGGCTGTTCAGTGACCTTTGTGAAATGAGTTGACGGGCTCCATTGTGGGCAAAATTCTGATCCCACTGAAATCAATGAGTGTTTTTCTATTTACGTTAATAGAGTCAGGATTTCACCCCATATCTGTTGGCAACATTTTGAAGCACCAGTGGAGAGGCCAAGATTTGGAGAATGATCTACTATCTTACCCCTAATGGCACTCTCTCTATCAGGATATCAGATGTAGAGGGGTCAGTGGGGAAACTGGAAAAGGTTTCCTGTTAGTCTTTGCTGCCTGCCAATGATCTGGGCAACTTCATCCTCCATGCTGGTAATCTTTGTGCCTTGTATGAGCACTGCATGCATTTCAGTTTGAAAAATGAATGATCTTTTTGCTGGAAATTTTATTAGCAAAATTATATTACACTTTAAAATGATATTCAAATTCTGTGTGAAATCTCAGCAAACAGAAAATTGTACTAGTCGTGTAATACTCTTATAATCCCAGTTAATGCAACTATCAGTCAGCAAAAGAGCAATAACTTTCCCTGAAGCAATAACTTCCTTTCCTGTTAATCAGAAACTGAGTTTATTCAAAATGTTTTGCATCTTACTCTCTACATTTTAGATAAACATGGTTGAATGGTATTAAAAAACCTGGTATGATGATGCATTGTAATGACTCCAGAGACTTTGCTGCAATGTAAGTATCCTAAATTTTGTTTAAATTGACCAGATTTTTCACAGTAGCCGTTTTATGCATCTAATCTGTGGCATGGAACACAATGTGCACGTATTAAAAATTCTTAGACTTCACTATTTTACTATAAGCTTTATAATGTATCTCCTCTCTCAACTTAAATTATCAGTTATTTCTAAGTTAGTTTTTGAAAACAGTAGAAGTTGTATCATCTGTTTTAAGTATGTTATTTTCATATTGCTGTTCCTCTCCATAGTATCTGGGTACCTTCCACACAGGGTATGTCTACACTTGGAGCTGGAGGTGTGATTCCCATCTCAAATCATACTCGGGCTAGCTCTCATCGAGTTAGCATGCTAAAAATAGAATGTGGCTATGGCAGTGTTATCTGAGACCTCCAGCATGTAATTGGGGAGCGACATGTCCCACTGCTGCAGCTGCATTCTGTTTTTAGCGCACTAGCTCAGTGAGAGCTAGCATGTGTATGTCTCTTTGAACTGAGAATCATGCCCCTTGCTCAAGGTGTAGGCACACCCTTAGAACAGATTGGCAGTACCTAGGTCCCTAGTAGACTTCATGCAATCTCTGACTCTTCTCCCCTTTCAGGCCACAAAAAAGAGATTTATTAGTTTATTTAAATGACTTCAGAATGTTATTTGTAAAATATCTACCACAGTTTCTGCACATTTAACAGTTACACCTTTACAATCTAACCCATTTCAGATCAGTCATGTTAACACATTTTTAACAATGCATTCATAGGCTGAGAATATATGCACTAAGTGTCAGTGCAGTATGATTTGGAAAGGCCAACTAATAAGCCCCTGTGCACACAGAGCTAAATTCATCCTAGAAACCAGTGACATTATCCTAGCGAAGTGTTTAACATGTGGGGTTTATAACACAGTTGCTGCTATATCTGTATCTATGATGATACCGTTAAAATAGCAGGATATGTAAAAGGTTTACCTAGCTACTGTAATTGAAATCATTGTCTCTTGTGAAGAAGGCAATTTACCTACCACTATAAAGAATGCGGTAGTCCAGTCACTTCTGAAGTAATCAACACTGGATTACTGGACACCATCATCACCTATGCTCCAAGCTCCCTTAACTAGACAAATTCATTAAGAAAGTGGTGATGACCAAACTCCAGTGATTTCTCACCTTTGCTGGTATCCTCTACTCTTTGGAGTCAGGCTTCTGGTAGGGATATGACACCGTTTGCTGATAGATGATTTTCTCTTGGCCTTGAATAGCAAACAAACCTTCATGATTACACTATTTGATCTCTCAGCAGTCTTGAGTATTCTTGACTGGGCAGGACCAGATTTAGGGGCGAGCGACCCACGCGACCCCATGGGGTACCAGGCTTGGGGGATGCTGGTCTTGGGGTGCTGTAAGGTATTCAAAAATTTAACACATGGGGGAGAGGTGCTGAAGGCACTCCTTACCTGGAGTGCCATTTGATCTGTCTCAGACAGGCTCCCCAAAACCTAGCTAGCCTATGTAGGCTCTTATTACTCCCCGTCCCCATCCCAATTTTTCACACTTCCTATCTGTGGTCACTCTACTAGACACTCACACTCTATATGTGGTCCCCAGTCCAGCAGACCACCTGTATAACTTTAAGCGTGTGAATAGGCCATTGAAATTAATGGAGCTAATCACACGATGGAAGCTAGGCACATGTTTAAGTGCATTACTGGATCCTGTCTAAGGCCTGTCACATGGAATCCTGTAGGATTTTGTGCTTTCGTCCATGATTTTCAATATCAGTGGCTAGGGCTGGGCAAAAAACTAACAGGAAATATGCTCCAATGAAAAACTGATTTTTTTTCAATGAAAATGTTTGTAGAAGATTTCTGCCCTCCACCTCATTTTTCAACCTGTTCTCCTATGTATAAGAGCTAGAACATATAACAACACTTATAGTTAAGGTTATCTAAATGTTTCCATTATAAAATATCATTTTTACTTGCTTATACTTTCTCAGCATTTTAGCATTTCAGCAAAAAATAGATATTCTCGCTCCCAGATAAGGAGCACATTTTTTCCCTAAAAGTTTCATCAAACTTATTTCAGAGATATAAGGATTGGAAAAAATTCAGATTTTCTGCTAAGAAACAATTGCTATGACTTCTTTTAGCACCTCAGTGGAAAGTGTTGGAAACTTGCAATTTGACAGAGATGTAGTCCGTATGTCATACCTGCCTTACATTGCTCTGGAAAAGAAGCCCATATTTAATGCATGCTCACTGTTAAAACGTTTGATACTAATAATCTCCCATTGTTCCACTGGCACAGTAGATATGTGTTATGTGAATACTGAATGGGAATTTCCATGAATAGATGATATCTCTGGATTTCATTGGATTTGCACATATGCTTGTCAAAGTGTGCAAATACCAAATGAGCATGTTAGTTTGCACCATATATGTTTTTTGCCTGGAGCTTTTTGTATGAAATATTTATATATACATATAAGATTACTGTGAGAAACTGAGTTACCATGGACATACATTAATACTTCTCAAATGATGCAGCTTCCTTCATTTCAGTGCTGGAAAGAAATAAACGGATGAAAATTATTTGGTTCAGTCATAATTTAGAGAATGCAGAAGAGAGAAAGGTAGAAAGTAGGGCTGTCAAATGATTGAAAAAAATCACACTTAATCATGAGATTTTAAAAAGTCATGATTAATTGCAGTTTTAATTGGACTGTTAATAATATTGCCAATTTAAAATTTATTATAAATATTTTAGACTTTTTTCTACATTTTAAATATATTGATTTCAGTTATAACACAAAATACAAAGTGTACAGGGCTCGGTTTATATTTGATTACAAATATTTGCATTTTAAAAAGGTAAAAAAAAGAAATAGTTTTTTCTGTTCACCTTGTACAAGTACTGTAGTACAATCTCTTTATTGTGAAAGTGCAATTTACAAAGTTAGATTTTTTTATATATATACAACTACAGTCAAAAACAAAACAATGTGTAAAATTTTAGAGCCTACAAGTCCACTCTATCCTACTTTTAGTTCAGCCAATCACTCAGACAAACAAGTTTGTTTACATTTACAGGAGATAATGCTGCCTGCTTTTTATTTACACATGAAAGCGTGAACTGACATTCACATGGCACTGTTGTAATATAAAGTGAGCGCTATATATTTTGTATTCTGTTGTAATTGAAATCAATATAGAAAAACATTCAAAAGTATTTATAATTTTAAATTGGTATTCTGTTATTGTTTAACAGTGCAATTAAAACTGTGATTAATTGCCACTATTTTTTAAATGAAAATAGTTTTTCATTAATTGCAGGAGTTTGCTGCAATTGTCAGCCCTAGTAGGAAGAATAAAGCACTTGCAGGAGCTGGCTAAGGTACCAACCCCATCAATGCATCTGACCACCTAAGTTCCTTCTAAGCTGCGCGGCTGGTCAGCTGCCTATTAAGCCCTATGCAGGGGCTCAGGGCTGTGGTGGGGAGAGTTGCCTCTACCCCAGTGCGGATCTGCCATGGCGGGAAGAGGCACCTGTCCCTCAGCCTGGCCCAGCCCAGCCGGAGTTGCCACAGCCAGGGAGAGGCACTTTTCTCCCAGCCCTGAGCTGGGAGAGGTGAGAGAGGACTGGGGAGGTGGGGGAGGTGTCTTCTTTCCCACCGCAGCCCTGGGGCAGCCTGCACCCCAACCTCTCATCCCTGGCCCCACCCCAGAGCCCGCACCGCCACCCACCCCAGCCCTCTACCCCAGCCCTGAGCCTCCCCCTCACCTTGAACCCCTCATCCCCTAACTCACCCCAGAACCCGCAACCCCAACCAGAGCCCGCACCCCAAGCCTCTGCCTCAGCCCTGATCCCCCTCCCACACTCCAAACCCCTTGGTCCCACCCCCACCACATTAATTTTGTTATGTGCACCAATATGGAGGTGATATGTCACACATCACCTCCATATTGGTGCAAATAACAAAATTCATTCTGCACATGGATGTAAAAAATTAGAGGGAATGCTACTGACCACTATTCTTCAAAGTAGTGCTTAGATTCGGGTTATGCTGAACTTCTCGTAGCACTTAGATAAACAGATTGCAGCAGTGACAGGGGACACTTTCCACCTCTCTGATCAGTTGAGGACCCAAACACTATGATCCATGTGTTCATCGCCTGCAGGTTAGGCTACTGGAGCTCTCAGTATGAGGGACTGAATGTAACTGCCATATGGTAACTACAACTCCTACAGCATACACCAGCTTGCCCATTAAGGTAGCAAGACTGGTGTCAACATATCACACTCGTGCTTTGCATACACCACTGTGTTCCTGTCCATTTCTGCACAAGATTCCAAATTCTAGCCTTACTCTACAAGATGCCCAATGAGTTAAGATCTCACTATCCAACACGCACCAACACAACTGCTTTCCATATGGATGCTATATCTAGGGAAGCCTAGAATAAGAATTTCATGCTCTAGTTCAGAGATTTCTTGGTGGCAGACACCCTTTTGAAGAATACCTTACCAGAGGAGACCAATTTATTTTACAATGGCCTCTCTCAGCACCCACGAGGTCCAACAAAGATAGAAGAGTTGTCTGATTTCTTGGCCAAAATACAAAGGCTCACAATGAGGCATCCAGAAGGGGATATTGAGCAGAGATCCCTGGACAGAACCCAGTGTTCCAAAAAGGAGCCAAGCGAGGATGTGCTCTAACAAGTGTTTGGAAGAAGATCTCACATCCACAGAGAGCCTCCGAGTCCAGCTTCCTCTTCCTGGGTTGACAAATGGATATGTTAGCCAATGCCAGGAGTATGTTACCAGGGGTGATCAGACTGACCCCAAGGCCTAACCATCTACAGATAAAAATGCAAGAGCCACTGTATGCTGGCTTACCTTTCCTCCTTCAGGTGTGACCATTTCTTTGGTTTCCCTCTTGCTGACTTGGTAATTAGTCAGTCTGAGTTCTTCCAGGGAAACGAAAGTCCAGCCCTTCTGATGGGTTAAGAGATGGGTGTTGAAGGAGTTCAGGGTAGTGTCTTTATGGCCAGTTTGGGAAGGATGTCCCAGACATCCAAGGGACAGTATGGAGAAAAGTACAAAGGATGGAGAAGAGGACAAACAGATAAAGGATACTGACACTGTTGGACGAGAGAGGGAGAACTTGATGTGATGGAAGAGCAGGGACTCATAGGTAGAGTTGGTAGGACTTTGTTGGAATGATAGGCCAGCCAGGTAATTTAACAGCAACATTCTGAATGGGCCTGAGTGGAGAAAGGTATCAGGATGGTCAGAGAGGAGAAGGTTGCAATAGTTAAGATGGGACATAATAAGAACCTGGATAATAGTTGAGCAGTGTGGACAGATAGAAAGGGCTTAATCTTGGCTAAGGTTCAGAGAAAGAAGTGGCCAGATATGGAATTAGAGTGTTTTAGCAGTGTGACTCTTTAAAACCAACTGCTGAGCTAATATACCTTACAAAAGGCTTTGAAAATGTCCCTCCTAATAAAGTCAGTTCAGTAAAACTGCTGTTTATTGTATTAGAATTTAAATCATAAGCAAGGGAGAAGAGACCCCTGTGGGGTAAATACTATGGGAGATATATTATGCTAGAAGCTACTAAATAAGAGTAGAATGTGTTCCTGTATGTACCTGTGTATTCAATAAATGTGAGTCATGTGATTAAATCCAACAGATTTATCCTTTCAGTTCAAGTCATCATCATCAATACTAAAATAATGTAAAACAGTATTTCATTTTAGAGTTCTAAGAGTGGGTACAGCAATCTTCAACAGTCTGATGCCAGATACAACAATGAATGCAAATGTTTTTCATTATGTTTTTGGATGAACAGGGGATAACGTGGGAGTACATCAAACAGTGAGCGAGCATTATGCCAGAATACAATCCAAACATCACAGAAGTCCCTTCAGAATCCAGACAATATTTAGTTCCTTCTCATTGAACATGTCACCAGAGCCTCTTTTCCAGGGACCCTTAAACTTTTTCATAGTCTGGACAGTGTTTCAATGCTTTGAATGTCTCATGGATCACTATCCCTCTATTTGTGATTCTATGGACCACCTTCTCTCATGTTCATGATCGCTAACTATCCCTGGGGGAACTACAACACTTGCTTAGAAAACTCTTTAATGTGTTTTTTAGAGCTTTTAATGTAGTTTGGCAGCTGAAAATAAGGAGGGAGTCAGTACCTGTTGAGCAGCCAGCTCTCTGCTGACCATCATCATGCATTGCTTGGGGCCCATTTGGAATTGTCTTTCCTGTGGAATTATAAAATGCTGTTGTGGTGAGAGATCCTGCTGAGTATCAGACCAAATCTCAATCAAGACTGGAATGGAAGCATGTAGGCTCATAAATTCCCTTCTCCTTTGTTACACCAAGCCAAGTCACAGAAATCCCATGAGAAAAAAAAACAACAAAACAACCAAATAAGCCAAGGTTATGTTCCCACAGTGGGTGACCTAAGTAGAATAGAGGGCCACCAGTACTTCTATATCATGATGCCAACTTTTCCCAGCCTAGTGCTAAAAATTTCCCAAATCTGGGGAAAAATTCCCAGACTCAGGACATTTTTGAAATTTTTGAATTTTTTCACCAGACTTGGGAAATTTTTAGCGATAGCTATATCCTGGGAAATTTCCCCAAATCTGGGAGTTTTTGAGTAAAATGTTTCACCTTGGGAAATTGTTGGGCAAATTGGGAAACTGCAGGGCACATGCTGTTAAAAATTCCCAGATTTGGGGAAATTTCCCAGGATATAGAAGCACTGAGGGCCACAGTGGAGTTTGGTGCCTTCCAGTCTTAAACAATCCTGGCTGACTCATCTCTACTATGGAAAATGTGAGGCTCTTATAACTCCAATATTTTCTCTGTGTGCTGTGGATGAATTTTTATAACCTGTTTTCTTCTGTGATAGGATGTGTATGTCCTACACACATCTGGAGTGAATGGATTCAGTCATGGGAAAGGCTTCTTGAGCTTCCAGCTTTGGAGTGAATGCCTATCAGTTAGGGCTCATTAATTGGCAGTCATAAAGAGGGGTTGGTTTGTTGGGAGGGATCTCCTGAAGGAAGAAGTTTTGGTGTTTGTTTTTTTTTAACTGAGCAGAAAGGACACATGACTTTGTGCCCTGGAAGCAGTGGTCTCTTACTTGCTTAGATGTCTCAAAGGGATACTTGAATTGTTGAGTTCCATTCTGCTGAATACTTATAGATTTTATGGCAACAAGGGGGCCAGTATGGTCCCCGGCTCTGACTTCCTGCATAGAATTTCACTCAAAAATTTCTGCATCAAGACCATAATTTCTGGCTGAACTAGTGCACATCTAGAAAGACATGCAGTCTTGAGGAAAATCCACCAAATTCCTTGGTAAATTGTCCCAATGGTTAATTACTCTCACTGTTAAAACTCTGAACCCTATTCCCTGTCTGAATTTTTCTAGATTCAATTTCCAGCTACTGGATCTTATTTTGACTCTGTCTGATAGATTAAACGGTTCTCTGATATTGGAGATCTGTTCCTCATATAGGTTCTTACTTATACATTTGTTTGTTTAAGAAGGGAGAGCCATGAAGGCTGTTTGACTGTAGCAAACAGGGAATCCCTTTGTTTCTCTCTCTAAATGCAGGAAGATAAAATTGTTTGTTTTGGGCCCCGGAGAGGAGGAAATTGACCAACCAATGACTCTGAAGAAAGGAATCTATTTATTTTTTAGACTCACACATTCCCCTCCCCTTCACAGAGGGAGCAACCCCTTAGTTTCTAGGACATGACACTGATCATTTTCATGTGTCTTCCACTCAGCATTAACTCGTCCCCACTTGAATTCACGCTATAACTTCAATTACTAACATGCTCATTGAATCAAACCATGGACCATTTTTCATGCTTATATATCACCACAACAGCCAGATGGATTTTTACCCCTTATTTTTGAAACACCTCAGGACTTTAGAATGCCTTTTGTGAGGAAGTATATTCTGCACTTGTATATGGATAAACTCTGTGATCCAGTGGAGGTGTTTTCCATCTGCAGTACTATGAACTCGCGTTAATAAACATCAATCCAAAGAGCATAATTACTGAAGATGGTTGAAATCACTTGAAAATATAGGCTCATAATAGATTTAATCACAATTGTAGTGTCACTGTAACACAGCCCAAACTAATAACTTCCAACAAAAGACAGCTATGGGAGCAAATTATGTAATGAGCACCACAAAATATTTTAAATTTCTCTGTCAAATTTGAATAGTCATCATGACTTTTTGCAGCCATTCTCTACCTTTCAGGAACTGTCTGCCTCTTTTAAAATATAAAATATTGTGGTAGTTTGGGAATATATTTATTGGCATAATGGTTCATATAATCTAGTGTATTTGTCAGAAATCAGAACTCGATTCTTAAGAGACAGGTAAAAAAATGTGCAAAAAAACTTTGTAATGCATAAGTCTATGAAACAGTGTGTAGGAGAAAAAAATCCTTCCTGACCATTCAAAGACATCTGCAGTGCCCTGAAGCATGAGCGAGGATTGTCCTTGGGACATTTTCTTAGCTTGTAAGAGTTCCGTGTGGGAAATTCTCTTGATGGCTTTCCTGGGAAAAATATGTGCTGTAGGGGGAAATGAAGTTAATTTTCCCAGAGTACCTTCTATATTCATTTAGAAAATAATACTTCAGTCTCCCATGTCTCTGTGCCTTCGTGCATCCCATCTAACATGACACTACTCCCTGAGTTTGTCCACAAGGTCATCAAATTGATTTTTCAATACTTTACACTCCTTACTGTTATCAGAAATAACAGCATTTTGCCCATCTGTTGTTGCCTTCAAGTCCTCAATTTTCTTCTCAGTCTCCTGCAGTTTTATTCCAACATCTTCAAGCTTCTTATCTGTGGCAGCCATAGTGGCCTAAATTACATCCAAGTTTGCACTGTAATTCAAACGCTCTCTTCATACTGCCTCAATCTGTGACCTTATAAGATCTCACAAGCTTAGCAGTCATGCCTAAGTAGTACCTGAATGGAGGATCCAGGAAGTAAATCCAGTGTGCTCCTGGAAGTGGTACTGGGGATTCTGGAAGTGACATGCTGTCTTTTGAGTCTGTATTGAACCAAGGCCCCCATGTCATGCTAGCAGGAACTGTACCCTTGGAGGTGGTGTCCGCTGAGTTAAACACAAAGCCAATGTTTTGACTGCTTGTGATCATCAGAGCACTTTTTGCAAGAATGGGGATATTAGGCCAGGCGATGTCAGCACGAGATAGTCAGGGGTTATTACATTCTGCCTGTCTAAATTCCACAAACAGCTTCTATTGGACAAGATGTTTTCCTCTTCCTGTTCATGCTGTGTGGTATCTCCCCCACCGCTAAAATGCAGCAATGTCTGTGTTGAAATGCACACGTTCTTTAACAGTGCACTGCAGCTCTATACAAATTTTGGTGCACATATGTATACTTAGATTTTGTAAATAGTGTAGAGTGGTGGATGAATGGATTACAGGTTCTGCATAAATTACTATGTTCAAGTCTCTGTATTGAACACGTCAGCCGTATTAATATGGTTATCTTTATTAGGTATATTGGTTAAACACAGAGGTTAATGCAGAGGACAGGGAGATGGGACTCTTGGAGTCTGCTGTTGGCACAGCCTCTGCCTCATTGGGAGACCTGGGGGAAAGCAGCTAAACTCGCTGTGCTTCAGTGTAATCATCTCTAAAATGGATCCAATACTGACCTATCTTACAAATGTGTTGTGAGACTCAATTAATGCTTAGGAAGTACTCCGAGCTCTTGGGATTAAAAAGGGATTTCATTTGTAATTTCACTGTAAGGAAGATTAGAGGTAGTGCGGAGAGCTAATAGTTTACACCTGGGAAAAAACGTAGAGTGAGAACTGTTCTGTCAGAAGGATAGAATTTGCAAGATGTTATAAAGACCTATTTTACTAGTGTTTTCATAGACTTCTCCTGAATTCCATTTTGACCTGGCTGGCTGAACACCAGGATCACACTTGCTTCTGAATTATGCAACTTTATGGAATCTCTCGTCCTTTGCACTGAGTTGTACTATGAGTCTGATACACTTTTTGTTCTTTGTTGGTTTTAAATGAATTTGCTTCTAGTGGCAGCCTTGCAAGTTTGTAATTCAGCGGAATCTTTTACTTGTTGCTGCAGATGGAATGTATATTAAATATCTTAAGAAAATGATTTTGTTAAGGGGGAGTATGTGCCTTTTGAACATAGTGTGCTTCAGTGCAGAATGGCAGTGATATGGCATAGCAGATAAATGACAACCTACTGTGATTTTCTGAATGTGTCAGAATATTTAGCTCTAGTTATACATTCTATTTGAATCAACAAATCTGTGTATGTTTTTCAGCTTCTGGAATGCCGCCGTCATAATCTTGGGTAATGTCATTTACACACCCGTTGCTATTTTGGATTTCAGCAGTCTTCCAACCCAACATTTTTTGATTTTTCTTAAGTTTTGTAAAAATTCTGCTCAAGGATTTGGAACTGTTCGTCTTTTTTTCTTCTTACCTTACTTTGAATATTCACCTCAATTCATAAATAGGAGCCAGAGCCTCAGCTGCTGTAAACTGGTTTAGCTCTGTTGACTGCAGCAGAACTATGTCAGTTTACACCAGCTGAGGATCGAGCCCAGTGTTCTCATTGTGCATTTTAGGTACAATTCTGATGGAAGTCTTTTTGTGCCAAATTCATCTGTGATGCAAATGGTTTTGCAAATTATACTGAGTGGTAAGTGGGTAAGGAAGCAGGTGTCAACAGAACGGCTGTGTAACTTGCACCAGTTTGACATCTGTTGGGGGCCAGATTCTCAGTTGTGGTACACAGGGCAGATTGGAGAAGATGGTGTAAAACTCACCTTTGCAATTCCCTCATTTTGTGCCAGTCTGGCTCCCAGTGTAAGTTAGAGCTGCTCTAAATCGTCCTCATCAATTTGTGTCAAATCCCAAAGGGCTATAGCCACCTTATAGATTAAGGGCCACCTGGATCAATCTCTGGCTAGGCTCTTAAGGTGGTCTGGCTGGACACTGAGCTTATGTCCATCACTGGCAATCTTATCATTCCAGTGAAGTTTTGGGGCCCAATTATGCCAAGCCGAGGGGCAGGAAGAGAAGGCATAGCTTGACAAACAACAAAGAGAGAGCGTGAAATAAAGCAGTTACATTGACTGTATAATTACTTTGTTAGATAGCCTGCTCACCAATACGTAGGCTTTACAACACACTTGTATCTTGCATGTAATTACATCACTGCTGAATTTGTCCCTGTTTGTTGTAACAACATAATACATGTATTAGTATTACTGAAGTAAAACTGCTTTGGTAATATTTGAAATCAGATAAAGAGTAAAAAATGTACAAAGTTATTAACAAGCAGCAATGTTCATTGTCTCTTTATACTTTAAGGCTAGATGTAATGAAGAAAGGGATGGATGGGAAGAGAGAAGTGGATAACCAATGTAGACATATCATTTATATTAAGAGATAGTGACCAACTCTTTGTAAACACACAGAGGCCAGATTTTGCAGTTCTCACTCAGGTAAAGCTGGCATTGGCTTTAAAATGAGGCTTTCCTGAGTACTGACTGACGGCTAGATTCTTCTCCTTAGTTCACCAGTGGGAATACTCCTACTGAAGACAGTAAATTGGTAGGGTGATCAGGATTTGGACCTTATTTTCTCCATCAACCAAAAACCTTGATTTTAAAGAAGCCAGTTTGCAAAGGTTGCTATTGCAGGCATTGATGTCAGGAACTGCTGGTGATTTCTAGTTTGTTAATATTAGCTTTGTTGCCATAAATGATACTTGAAGTAGTTGGCTGTTTCCCAGGAGTCTGACATTTGAGGGAGAGAGAGTTGTCAAGTCACATTAGACAAAGAAGTGTGGGTCTCAAGGAGGCAGTGATGTTCAGAGTGCGCTTCTGAATAGCTATTAATTTGAACTCAGAAGCAAACAAAGATGTATTTTGTTTTTGTCTTCCTCAGGACTGTTTACAAGCACAGTCTAAAATTGTGTTGAAAGTACTCCACGTCTTGTACTGTTTTCTTAACGGGACTTTCCCCTTGCATTCTCAAATTCTGTGCAAAGCAGAACTGTTTATCCTAAGTGTGAAACACAGCTGAAGGCACTTGCTGCATGAAAGGTTCAGCTCCATTGGCCCATTCCTGTTCCCACGGAAGTCAGTGGCAAAATGCCCACTGACAGGAACTGGGCCAAATTCAGTCTTCCTTATGCTGCAGTTCTTCAAGGGGTTAGGAACAATCAGAATTAGAGGCCAGTGAACAAGGGTCAAGTCTGCCTGTTGATCCTGACACATGATTCCCTTGGAAACTTCTGAGAGCTGCGTATGGACTCAAGAGCAGAATTTAGCTCCAAATGAAACTTTCCTACTATCTGTACAGTGCTGTGCTGTTGTATGCCAGTGCTCAGAAAAGGGCAAGAATGCAAAAGGCTAGGCTGTTCAACCAGATTTTTCGTTTCAAAATGAGATGTGTGATTTCAAATAAATGCTGCGAGTAAAACTCCAGAATTAAAGTAACTCATAACTGTCAGTACCCACCACTGCTGAACATAGTGCTGAGGGTGCTGCTGCATCCCCTCGCTTGGAGTGTTTTCCATTATATACAGGGTTTATAGTTTGGTTCAATGGTTTTCAACACCCCCACTATAAAAATTGTTCCAGGAACTCTGCTGCTGAAGCAGTTCGTCACTACACAGACTGATTGTGTAGTACACGGCCACAAGTGCCCTCGTGTTAAAAAATGGAACTTTTATTTGGCAAGGGATGCATGCACCTTAATCCCCAGAATGGAAGCACATGCTTGAGCATGTTCTCTTGATGAACTATAGATAGTTCCGAGGAACACAAAGTTCCATGTGTGTGTGTCTCCGGGGGTAGAACTGAATCTGTATTCTTGACAGCTGTTTGTACATCATCCCTTCCCCTAACTAAGGGCTTGAGTCTGCACTTAGGCTTCAATGAGCATTTTGCCTGCAAAAGGAGAGCAAGATTGATTCATAATCTTATATTGATTAGAATAATTTTTCTACATTAGGCTGAATAAACTTTCTTTTGTTCTGTGTGTAAGACTCTGTTACAAGGGATTTAAGAAATAAGAGGGAATGTATTACTTCCCATGTGATGATTTAACAGCTTTGTGAATTTGATGTCTTTGGTAATATAGTTTTCTTTCTCCTACAGTTTTCAGATGTACTGTATCAACAAGTAAGCATGCCCTCTTAAAACTTGGGCAGTCATAACTTTGAAATATAAATAGAACACAAGCACTGCTCACACACAAAAACAAGAGCAAAATATTTCATCTAAAGGCTGTAGGAACTGCCCCCCTCGCCCCGCCCACATTTTCAGTCAGAAGTGGTAAGGAGAATTGTAGTTTGAAAAAAACAGAGATTCCAGGTGTGTGAACAATCAAAGCCATTCAATATGTTTATGGAGACATTTAATCCATGTCTCAAAATGTAACATGATTACATTTTTTACCATTCTTTGATAAATGGAAATCTGCTTCATAAACTGAGTGCAGTAAGTGTTTGTCAATTTGAAGACATCTGAATCGGGAGAAGCAAATAGTAATTTACTACTGCAAGGACCAACATACATAACAATGGGCAATCTCAAGGGCATCCTTCAGTTACTAATGGCAATGTATGTTACTAGGTATTTTAAGTCCCATTTACTTGAATATGCTGCTCTGCAATTCAAAGTAATGTTTCATTAAAAATATTTAGGGATTTTCATGTCCGCTTGAAGGAAATAAACTTCACAGATTTTAGAGTAGCAATTTCTAAAGCATAGAATAATTGGTAAACAGGTTAAGAATTATAGGAGGTAACCAAATGCATACTTCATGGCAAAATCAAATTAGTGTATTTTTTCTTTGGTAAAACCAAAGGAAAGCTTAATGTTTTTTTTCCCCAAAAAGATTAACCCAAATTTGCTACCAGATGAAATCCTGGCCCCACTGACTTCAGAGGGGCTAGGAATTGTCTTTTACTAATGACCTTGCTTTTCCTAGAGAGATGAGAGAACTGATCCTTTTGCTAAAGAGACTGTATCTTGTCTTGAGCATTAGTGCCACTGAGAATATGTCTACACTGCCATTGGAAGTGTGGTTTGCAGCTGCTGGAGCCACACCAGCGGTAGCTTTAATCTTGCTAAAAATAGCAGTGAAGATGCGGTGACATAGGCTCCAGCATCAGCTAGCAATGTGAGTCCATACCCGGGGTTCAGCCTCAGTGGCCAGGCCTGCCCTGCTATTTTTAGCTGTGCTAGCTTGATTAAAACTAGCACTGGTATGCCAGCATGAGCTGTAAACTCCTCCTCCAATGGTTCTGTCAATGTATCGTAGGACTTGTCTTCACTGCAGTGTTAGTTTGAAGAACATAACTCTAGTGTTGCCCCTCACCTGACTCTCAAGCAACCAGAACAGTCACTAGGCTGAGCTAAATGGTTCTTTAAACTTGAGCTAGCTGGTCTGTCGGGGGCTGAGAGTTGAAGTGTGAGTGCTGCTGATGCTGGAGCTTGCAATGCAGCAAGGACTCAGCTACTCCGTGCTGCTGATCCAGTCACTGTGCAGTTCAGTGTAGTGTTGTGAGCACTCTTGCTTGAGCTAGGCTAACTGGAGTGTAGGTAACATGAGCCAACGCTGTGGTGAAGGCGAGACCTGAGGTTGGAATTCAAGGTGTTTTTAGGTTATTAATTGGGTATCAGTCACTGAAGGCAGCATTCTAAACATTGCTCACCATAGTAACTGGGTATTAGGGGATTTTAGTCCTTCTGAAACTGCAAATCCGGTTTCATTTCTTAACCTTGAATTCTGGTATTTGAGGTGAGGGGGGTGATTCATTTTCCTTACAGTCATTAGGGGCTTGATCCTACTGCCACTGAAATCCGTGCTCCTGTTGACTTCAGTGAGAGTAGTGCAGTAAAGTGGTCATGATAGCATTAACTGGTTTGGTTACTGAGCACCATGGGATGGAGCCATGCTTCACCCTCTCTCCCTTCTTGTTTAGTCAGGGGGAATTTTCCCTTTACACTTGTGAGGCAGTTAAACAAAGCAGCAAGTTCCCCATCCTGGCTTGCAGCCCTGTGAGTAGACATATTTTTGTTGCAGAGTGGTCCCTTTGCAGAGTGTAGAAGCAGGCCCAGGTGAGCAATAGTGCTGCATTGTCCCATGAGTTTTAATTAGGTAGATTGTATGGTCTAGTGGCTAGCATACTAGACTGGTACTCAGGAGACCTGGGTTCTGTTCCCAGCTTTGTCGTTAGCCTGCTGAATGAGATGTTATTTCCTGTTCTGTGCCTCAGTTTCCACATCTGTAAAATGGGGATAATGATGCTGACCTCCTCTGTAAAACACTTTGAGATGGACTGATGGCAAGTGCTATCTAAGGACCAGGTGGTATTATTAAGAACCGCTTCAGTGGAGACTTGTGCTTGTGCTTATCTTCATGCAGACTGAGGAGTCCTGAGTTTATCAGAACCAGGGCCCAAGTCAGGAAAGGAAAGAATTAAAGATAATAATATATGTAAAGTTTTCTGGAAACAGATGAGGTTTTGTCCAGTAGTAAATTTAGCTAAGGAAACAAAGCAATCTCTTTAAGAGGAGGAGTTGTGAGAATTGGATAGTTTTTTCCAGTACATCTTAATTTTTCAGTCACATACATTAATTGTGACTGGTTTATTGCTGCAGTGTTCACAGTAATATTGATTTGGGGTTAAGTTGTGAGGGCTTGGTTTAGTGTGATGCACACTGCCAGACAAGACTTTTGCTAACTCTTATCAAACACACACATAATCAAAGAGAGGAAAAATAGTGAAATAATTGCAGCTGAAAAATAGAGTAGAGTAGCTTTGCATTTCTACAAAGTTTTACATTTTTTAAACAGTGTAAGAGCTTTCCAGGGGGACATTCCTTGACTGAAAGTTTTAAAAATGGCATTCAAGGCTTTTGTTGGAAAATAGAGAGAACGAGTCAGTTTTAAGTAGGGGCTAAAGTTCAGTTCCAGGTTTGTTTTTTGGTCAAGAAACCAGGATAAACTCACCCAAAAGGAATGACTAGGTAAAAGAGGACAGAACAGCAAAAGATAGGTGTCACAGTTACAGGGTGATCTGCCCTTAGGGCTCTTTCCAGTCCCCTTCCTTCAGTCCTCGAGTGAAGGGCCTGACTTCTTCCACCTCGCTGTGGGTGAAACCACATGGTCCAGCCACTCTTAGCCTGGACCTCTGGGCTACCAGTTCCTGTTTACCAACTGTGCCAACCTGACAGGCACAACTGTGTTTGGCACCTGTAAGTCCTATTCTTTTGGGTGTCTGAGGCCAGCGCGCTGATTCTAGTGAATCTAAAGCAGCTTCTTCAAAACAAAGCATTATTTATTCTTCCACCAAAAATACAGTTAAAAGGGTTAAAGCAAAAAGGCCTATGTGCACATTTTCTATCTACTGCTTAATCTTTCCTTGCAAGCTTTAGTGAACTCTATTCGGCTCAGTTACCTCCACCTGTGGGTTGGACAGAGCAGACTGCATTGTTACAACCTGTGAGTCTGTGTTCAAGATTTCCCTCTAGCTGCTGCTGATAGCTCATTCAATTCTCATCGCACCTGCCTCTCCAGGCCAGCATCTTTAAGGTTTTATCATCCGCTTTTGATCCTAGGTTCAGCCTAGGAAAAGTAAATGTTGCCAGCTTGGCGAAGGGGCAGCTACCTTGTTCCATCAAAATCCCCAAATTCAAGCACATTTTTGACAGCAAATATATGGCTACACTCTTTCATACCTTTTCGGAAGATTTTAATTTAATTTTTGTAACTGTACCAAAAGTCTTGCGAACCTGTAACTGGCTCCTGTGGCTGTTTACTTTATTTTATTTGTTGAAGCAAATTTACTGTACATAATGTTTTTTACTTTAGTGTGGAGGGGTTTGTATAAATAACAAGTTTCCACAAAGTGTGGAACTTTCAAAAAGCGACCAGTTTTGCCCCCACCCTCTTCCTTAGCAGTCAACGAGGAAACTCCCCTTGGCATTCATGAGAGCAGAATTAGCTGCATTTCATGCTGAGCTGTTTTGAAAATGCCACCAAAATATGTCTAGAGGTGAAAATGACAGCTAGCCACTTTTTACTCATGCTGAACAATTTGAGACCCTAGCCCTGCAATGAGTTCTACATTCATGTCATGTTTCTCATGTGAACAGGCCCTATTGACTTCAGAGTACTACTCACATGAGTAATAATATGTCTGTAAGGATTTGCAGGACAGGATTATATGGCTAGGCAAGGGTAGAGGTTGCAGAACATAGTTCTGTAAAGCATAATGCATGATAGGTTTGAAAACAAACTTATCCTAGCAGTTATTTATATAGCATCTGTGAGCTCACACTGCTGCTGTATCTAATATTCTACTTCTCTCTTTGCAAAGCGTTATGCTGTTGTCCATGTTGAAATTCTGGGAGCTGTAATGGATAACCTGTCAGAATGTACAAGAAGAGACTGTGAGAATCTCTGTTTGCTCTGGAAGATTTGGTAGATAATGGTCATGTAAGGCAAGAGAGATACAGCATGGTCAGAAACGTGAGGTGTTCAGTCGTGATGTTTAAACTCTTTTGGACCTGATCCTGCAAGCAGGACTTCTGTGAAGTCCTTGGGAGCTCTGTACATAGAGGGATTGCAGGAGTGAACCTTTTCATTTTAAGTGTCCATATGTGTTTTACTAGTAATATTACATTAAACCAGCTGTGTTATCAGCTGGTCAATTGGATATCACCAGTAGGTCCAGAGGCAATGATCTTTAGCTGGAGATGTTTATTTGTTATTGTCATAAGTGTGAAGTAGCCTAGAATTATTGTTTACCTGTAAGGGGTTAAGCTAAAGGTAACCTGAGAGGTGGACAACTGACCAATGAGAAATTCCTCAGGAGACAAAGGATTTTAAGTTTCAGTTTCTCTCTCGGTCTCTCTCTGTTCACCTCGGCTATGGGATGAACACAGCTATGTCTTTCACTGTAACTATAAGATTCTATCAAGTACTGTAGTCAGTAAGTTTACCTTCTTTTTATCACTTGGAGGGTTCTCAGTGGTGAGGGTTGGCTGGGTGCTTCTTGATATTGTAAGCTTCAGCAGAGATCTCAACAGTGGGAGAAAGTTGCCTTGGGGGAGAGGTTTGGTTTCTGAATCCTTTTGTTGATGATGGTAGATGCTGTTCTATTGATGGTTATAAGGGATTTATTCCTTTCTTTTTTTCTTTTATTAAAATCTTTCTTTTAAGAAGCTGACTGCTTGTTTTTCATTGTGTAAGATCCTGGTTTTGGATCGGGCACGTCTCGCAGGAGCAGGCGAGGTTTGTTTTTTTCTCTCTCAAGCTTCCCAGGGAAGGAAGAAGTTTGTGGGGTTAGTGGAAAGGGAATGAAGGGTCCCAAACTACCCTAGACCTAGTTTGGTGGTGGCAGTGTACCAGGTCCAGATACAGAAGAATTTGTGTTCTGGGGAAAAACATTTTAACCCAAGCTGGTAAAATAAGCTTGCGGGGGGTGGGGGGGTTATTTCTTTTTTCATGCGGGTCCCCACATCTGTACCCTAGAGTTCAGAGTGGGGAGGCAATTCTGACAGTTATGTATTAGATTACACCATTTTCACCGTCTGCTTGTAGAGAAGAAAATAACTTTTTACAGTGTTTTAATACACATTGCCATCATGAAAATGTGTTCTGAATTCACACCCATGCTGACACTGATCTTAGCTTCACTGTCTTTCTTTAAATCCATTATCATCAACTTGCTAGTCTTTGCCATATGTAAAAGTTAAATATTTTCATTGCAGCATAGGACAGAGACTACTTGTACCAGTTAATCAAGGAAGAGACTATATTCAGGGCTAGATTCTCAGTTGGAGTAAATCACTGCGGCTTCATTTAAGAGCTACATCAGTTTAAGCCTTCTGACAATCAAGCCATCGGTCATGTTATAAGTGTTTGATATAGTGAAAACCGCTGGCTTTGTGCCATTGGGAAGTGCAAATATCACCCGCACATTTTTTCTTTTTAATGGTGCATTTCCTTCTTAATTTTCTCTCTCTGCCATCTGATCTCTGTCAGACATGAAAGGACTCATTGTGACACATCTCATCCTATGTAGTGGAGGAGAAAATTAGCTGCCTCCTGCAGCAGATGCCTGCACTGATCCAGTTAGTAAGGAGGATGTTGTGTGAGCTGAGAAGCCATACGCTGCCTTACAAATAAGTAGCTTCTGAGTTCAGTCTGTCAAGAATGCAGAAAATGATGAATGAAAGACATGCACATACATGGAAGGATAAAGCCAGTCCTCTATCTTGAAATACTGTAGTAAACAAAGACTGTACATCTGTAATCACATCTTTTTAACTGAATATTAATTTGCCATTTCTAAAACATCAGTATTTTTCTGGGCTATAAAGTCCCGTATGTGCAGAAAAATTAAATTATCTTCTGATTTAAGTTTTTGCTTAATATTGTCTCCTTGAACCTAATCACAAATAATTAACCTGCCAGTTCATAAAGAAAAAATAACTTTGCATTAGGTTAGGGTATGCACTTAACATACCACACATTTATTTTGCTACATTGAGATTGGAGTAAGTAAACATATCTGAATGAAAAGAGAATATGAGAATTTCCAGTTTTTCTCTTAATTGGACCTGGCAAGGTATCAGTACATTTATTTGGTGATATTTATTACATCCAACAGATCAAGGTGTCAGTTTAGAATCTAAAAGCACCTCATCGTAATAGTAATTGCATAAGAATAGCAACTTCGTTCATAATTTCTTTCCGATACTTCTGTGTCAAATTAATTCTAATGTAATCGGTGGCATTCTTGGATACATGGAGCTCTGTGAAGAAAGGGGTAAAACAGTGGTTCTCAAACTTTTGTACTGGTGACCCCTTTCACAAAGCAAGCCACTGAGTGTGACCCACTCATATAAAATATATTAAAAAGTATTTTTGATTAACACTATTATAAATGCTGGAGGTTAAGTGGGGTTTGGGGTGGAGGCAGACAGCTCGAGACCGCCTATGTGATAACCTCGTGACCCCTTCAGGGGTCCCAACCTCCAGTTTGAGAACCCCTGGGGTAAAAGTTGGTATTTTCATTAAGCATGATATGAAGGAGTAGTGAAAACAAGACAATGTGTGTGGAAAGATTTGAAAATGTGTCAGCTCTATGGATTAAAGATAAAATGTAAGTGCAAATAAAGAACTGGTTGCAAAATCAAATGTAGGGAAAATAAGAGAAGTGGTGTTAAATTTGCCAATCCTTATGACTGTTCTGCCTGGTGTATGGAGGGAGGCCACCAGAAGAAAACTGGAGTAGTTTGTAAGAATATACGTGCTTTAGGGCACAGCTACACTTAAACTGCTGCATTGGTGCAGCTGTACCTCTCTAGAACTTTAATGAAGATGCGCTAAGCTGATGGGATAGAGCTCTCCTGTTAGTGTAGTTAATCGACCTCCCTGAGAGGTGGTAGCTATGTTGGTGGGAGAAGACCTCCCACTGACATGGTGCTATCTACGTGTGAGGTGAGAGTTAGGTTGATATAATTGTCACTCACAGGTGTGGATCTTTCATGACGTAGTTATACCGACCACCGATGTAGGTAGTTGTACTGATATAGGTCTGTAGTGTAGACTATACCTTTGCAAACACAAAACCACTTTGACTGAGCAGTTAGGATGGTGATGCAGAAGAAGTTTAGTACTAATAGGTATGACTTGGCATCTGCTAGCACTGCTTTCTCCTTGTATCTGCCCCTTCTGTACACAAGCATCAAATGCAGAGGCTAGAACTATGGTGTCACCAGTAGTTGGGTTCTGGAATTTTTTGTAGTGGCAACATTCATGGTCAACGAGAAAGAAGGGCCAGTGGTCACCCATGCTGGGGCTACCCTGTGGTAGACGGGCAGCTGGCACTAGACTATATTTAAGGCCCTTCGTTTTTGCTTTTAATTTTATTTCATTTTTCCAGGGGGTCTATTGGTGTTTATTACTACAACAACAAAAACAGGTGAAAATAGGTGGAAAAAACAATAATTTTTTCTGTGTAAATATTGGGGTTTATTTTGGTGAATGGAAGGATGGGGGAAAAAGTATTCAGTAGATTAATGTTTTGATAAGGGAATTCACTGTGATTTGTTGCAGAACTAAAACAGAACTCAGAACATAATGCCATTTCTGAGTTTAAGAAAACAATCTCTGATCCCCAAATAAAACTTCAATTGAATAAACAGTTTACTGTTGTAGACTTAGAACTATTAGACTGTAAATATTTACATTTAATAATTGGGCCACACATTTGCAGTGCATACACTCAACTTCATCCTTTTCTCCTTTTTTGTTTTTTTTTTAAAAACTTTTGAATACTTCCTTGTGTTGTGAAACACATTTGGCTATAGATTTTCATTTTCTTCCCATTTTAGTGTGTCAGATCTTTAAACTGTTATCTGCTAATAGCTTGAAATGTGTATAAGCTGGGTGAGAGATTCATCTGTACGTTCAGCGGCACATGTGCTTGAGAGCTTGCATGTGTACCTGTTTGTTTGTTGTGTATATCTTCTAGAATAATGCATAGCCTTCCTTCAACAGGCAGGTTTGCATATTCACACAGACTAATGCATTACCGTAATACATATATCTCATGCAATATATTGTATTTCCTAATAAAACAAGTTATTTTTTATTTATTTGAATGATACAAAGTAGAATGAAAATTGGGAAAAAAACAAGTAATACTTTTTATAAAACCCAGGATTTTTATGGTATAAATCCATTTAAACTGAAAACGAAGGGGCTTAACTATATTGCAACAATATGAAAAAGGATCTTGAAGTAATGATGGATACCCATATAAACACATCTCTAGATCCTGCAGAGGCAGTTTAATAAGGCCAGTTTAAGGCTCAGCTGGAGCAGGAAAATAGATGCTGAAGATTGTTGTGATGATATGATATTTCAGTTCTCTAATTACTTCCAGGTTGGGGTCAAATTTCAGTTTCGGCCACTACATTTGAAAAAGATGTTGCACTCCTTTGAAAAATACCCAGAGACGGGCACGAAAGGGATGCTGAGAACTGACAGTGATAAACTACAAGATTAGGCTACACCATGAAAAAGAGAAATATCCAAGAATGGCTATGGGAGTTATTTGAATAATTTATACAAAAGGACATTGCCAAGATTGTTCTTAATGTTCTAAAATAATTGTCATTATTAATATAACTGTCCTTTAGTGAAAAATGGAAGAGAAAATTATTTCCTTACTAAATACCTTCCTGGCTTCCCCTTTTTTTGCATACCATTATTATTGTGATTTCTAGTGTGTGCAGAGCTGTTGACTTTAACCTATTTTAAAGCAAAAAAAGAGCATGGAAGAAGCCTGCACACTATGGAAGGTAGTTGCATGTAGGCTCTACAAATTATGTAACAAAAAAAGTGCAAGGTACTGTGGATAAAATCTGGAGCCAACCAAACATTACAGTGTTTTTTCAAGTAAAATTTTAAGTGTATAATGCCTGTCCATATTATGGTTGTTAGTCAATAGGGTGGTGTAAATGGGCACTGGAATGAAGGGAAATCACAGATACATAATATCAGAAAATCCTCACTTGAACATATACACACACGCGCACACACACACATCCAATCTGCTTATTTTGTTAACTTACCTGTTTGGGGATGTTTATGATATGTAGAATGTCAGGAAGGTACATTTTCACCAGTGTGTGTTGCATTGAAGAATTAGGTGTATTCTGCTTTTCTTTTCCACCTTCCAAAGTAGTGTCAAGTTTTACCCAGGGCTGGTGGCAGAATACTTGGTTTGATGGATTGGTAGTCTGAGCTAGTACAGCAGATCTTGTGTTCCTAAAAGAATGGCGCTCTGTGCAAATTACAGCATTCAGAAACTGGTGAACAAATTGTGGCTTGCTTAAAAGAAGGTTGGCTGGGGGATCTACTGGCAGCGCTATACAGTCCCACACGGGGGACCTGTGTTTGTGGCCAAAGCGATGTGGAAGTAGCAAGCTGGTCTCTGTGGGGAGAGAATGCTGCACAGACAATCTGCAGTGGAGAGTCATTCTGATGCAGAGCATTTGAAGGGGACAGTTTATTCTACCTGAATATCTATTGATTTCCATGAGTCTGTATCAGTGTGGCATTGATAACTCAAGTATCCAAGCATTTATGCTTAAGTGGGAAATGTGGGAGATCCTCCCAGACCCCTGTCTCTGAAAATACATCTTAAAAAGAAGGTGTGGTCAGCCATATTTGCTTTATTCATTCCCCTGCTCCAAGCACTCTAAAGCTTCCAGGCTTGAATATTTTATATTTTTCCCTGTAACAAAATCAGGGGTTTTAAACATCGATCTGAACACTTTTTAAAGCTGAATTTCCAGGAAGTGTGAAGAAGGAAGGGATTCTTTGGGGCTCTAAGAGTATCTTTCAGTTGCTTTTTCATCTTTATCTTGAGAACAGTTACTGTTATGCAACATTTTAAATGCACACTATTTTCAGTTGTGGTGTTTGTGACTGCAACTCTCACCATGCTTTTCCCTATATATTTTTAAGTGCAATGAGTGTCAAAGAGTGAGCCTTCGTATATCCTTAGAGTATTAGGAAGATAAACTCCTAAAAAAGGTATAGAAAATGCAAAAAGGTGATGTTAGAATAAGGCTCAGATTTTACATGCACAGATGTCTGGAAATGTAAAGTGCAGTTTAGCAATCACATATTCAAACAAAATCGTGTTTGACTGTATGATCAATAGATTACAGAGTCGCTTAAAAACCTGAGCACCCCCTGAGGTTCTGATTCAGCAGTCCATTCCTGTTCCATAAAGCCAGCCTAACCTTAAAGAAATGCTTAAGTTGCTTTACTGAATAGGATGGATTTCAGTATGGACTTAAATGCTGGGCTGAACTGAGACCTATGCATTTGCTCTGCTCCGTAGAACATCCAACATGAAATTCGTAATGCCAGCGTTCTGAAGAAAAGGCCTGCTAGGGGATGCAGCAAATTTTAACATAGGAGGAGACTCTGCAGAATTAGAATAGTTTGTTAGGAAGGATGATGGGTCCAGACTCAGAGCATCAAGAGCTGTGTGCAGGTGGTTGTGTATAGGTGCATATTAGCATGTGTGTGTATCTAGATATCCTCCCTCAATGGCAAATCCTGTACCCTCCTGTGTGGCTGTGCAGGACAGCCAAGTAACAGAACCGGATGGTGTGCACATAGGAAGGCAGAGCGAGATCTGAGTAGCTAATGCAGGAGACACATAACTATTCAGGCTCTATGCCATGAGTGCCTGGAACTGTTGAGTTCTGAAGGGGGAGCGGGCTGGCTCAGGTCAGGATTGGGGTAGGACAGGGTAGGATTGCTGTCATGCAGAGCCACTAGACATAGCTTCCCACAGAGTGGCCGTGCAGGGGCAACAGCGATTACTGTGGTCCTAGCGCTGCTGAATGGCTTGGTGGAAGGATTTCTTCTTCCCCATTCACTAAGGGCTCATCTACACAGGGAAACTGACCAGCATAGTAATAATGGTGTAATTATACCAATGTAACTCCCCATGCAGACACTCTTATTCTGGAATAAGGGGAATTTATGGTAGTATAACCACAGCAGTATGTATGTACAGGTACATTTTTCCCTGTAGACAAGCTCTCAGGATTGGTGTGAAAGGGATAGAAGGAGGGGCGTTATTTAGCCCTCTGCACCCACTTAAAGTAACATCTGGTACATGCATGCTGTGCTGTTTCCACTCACCCCAGCTTGGTTAATTCTTAACTTTCCTTTTTCAAGCACACCCAATATCCTCCTCCGCTGCAGATCTCAGACAGGCCAAGCCTGGAGTTTAAAATCGAAACCAGTTTTGTTAAGTGTGCACCGAAAACGCATCTGAGCACTATTTTAGTATTGGGAAAATACCAGTTGTTCTCACACAGAAAACAAGAATTGCCTCCCAGCTGGAAACAAGAGTGAGAAATGTCAGCCCCTGGCAAAGTTGTAAGCCACGGAAAATGTGCATGTTTGTGACAAATTACCAAGCTTATTTGTGACTAAGCAAAATTTATTGGCAAATAACTTGTATTCTGTCAGTGCCCATAATCCACCCAGACATACGCCACATACAGGAAGATCTGGTCCCAGCCACAAAGAGGTCACAATCCAAGAAATGCAAGATGTTTTAAAATCGTGGTAAATACATTTTTCCTGAACAGCTAGAGGTTAAATCACGACTCTCCATGTGGTCTGTCTAGGGGAGACAGCTGTTTGTTTTACACAAGAGCACATCTTACTGCCAGCCAAGGAGCAGCATTTCTGTTAGCTTCGGAAGCAGCTGTTTGCCCATTTCTGAGCCAAGGAAATGAACCTGGAGGGGTCTAAGTGCATGCGGTGGGGACTGTGGCGGGGATTGTGGATAGGAAGTGAAAAGGGAGAATGATTAAAGCCATGGGGCAAATCTTCCATGAGTGTAAATTGCCATAGCTGACTTCAATGGAGTTGTGCCAATTTACACCAGCTTGAGATGTGACTTGTGTGTCTTTGAGATGAAATTAGATGTATTTAGAGAAGAGCAGGAACATAAGGTTGTCAATGAAAGTGATTGCATTTGTTTAGCAGGCAGACTTGCCCTTGAATGGCTGTTGGTTTAGCTGGCCTTTGTTGAGACCTTTCTCTCTTTTTGCAGCTCTGTCTGAAGAGCTAATCAAGTAAGAAGGGTGAAAGAGCATAGGGTTAGCATGCGAGTGAGAGCACTGAATGGTGATGGTGCTTTGCATGTTATAGGTGCTCACTGCCAAAAAGGTAAAGGTATAAAATAACTTCGACATGTAGCAATGATCCTAGCATTGATAATTCCAGGATTCTTGACTTGGGCAAGGTATATTATTTTATACAGATAGTACCACAGAATGGTGCAGCAGTTTAGACTGCAATGTAACCTAATGTACACGTCCCTACTTCTGTTTTGAACTATCTGGAATTTCCCTTACAATCCTTGCAAGCCTCCGAATGGCTAGGCAGAGCTGAAAAACGGCACATTTCCTGCCATTTACCAAAGGTAGTAAGTTACTTGTAGGCTCAGAAAGGGGGACTTCCTTCATGACCGATGGAAGCAATACAGACACTGTGATTTGCTCATCCCCCACTAGGGGCTAATGCCTGTTTATAGCTGGGAACAGAAACAAATGTTAACTTGCTCACTAGTGAAACCGATATCTCCAAGAGCAGACAGGCCAGTGTGTACTTACTATCATTACTCTGTTGAACCACATCGTAGTTCTGCATGATTTAGAGCATATATTGCAACAATTAAAGGGAACAGTGTTACGCTGTGCAGTGTTACTGTTAAAGGGTATATTATAAAATGAAAACCACAAGGAATCTATCAAAATTGCAGTTGCAGATGTATAATATTCCTACATCATGGGCAGTTTTATATTAAGTCATGGGCATTGTGTGACTGTGTTTACTCGATGGTTTTACCTTGGCAATGTGAACCTGTTGCAGTGATACTGACCATATGTTTTTGTGACATGCTGGTTTTGAATGAAGAAGTGAGGTGTAAAGGGACTGTTGAAGTTGTACCTAATATTTTCCCTACCTATTTGCAAAGCTTATGTCATGCATTTACTTGCTTCTTTTAATTTATTTCATTTAAAGTTCACCTCAGCAGTTTCACAGACACAGTGATGGAAATGCACAGCTGCACTGGGTGTTTGCCTTGTTAAGGTGCATGGCATTATAGCGCTGTATTAGAAGGACAATTCATGAGCTCAGTCACCTGGACCCAGTAAGCACTGGTGCAGCTTCTACTTGTCTTGCCCTGACCATAGGACCAGTTCTGTGCCATCCTTGCCCCTGGTATAATTTAGACCAGCCTCAAGACTATTCTAGGCCAGTGATTCTTAACCAAGGGTATATGTACCTCTGGGGTGCACAGAGGTCTTCAAGGGGGTACATCAACTCATCTAGACATTAGCCTAGTTTTACAACAGACTATATCAAAAGCACTAGCGAAGTCAGTACAAACTAAAATTTCATAGAGACAACGATGTGTTTATACTACTTTACATATTGTATACTGAAATGTAAGTACAATATTTACATTCCAGTTGATTTATTTTATAATTATATGGTAAAAATGCATGTCAGCAATTTCTCAGTAAGAGTGTGCTGTGACACACTTGTATTTTTATGTCTGATGTTTTAAGTGAGATAAAACTTGGGAGTACAGAAGACAAATCAGATTCCTGAAAGGGGTACAGAAGTCTAGAAAGGTTGAGAGCCACTGGTCTAGGCTGGACCGGGATGAAATCCTGGCCCTGGTGAAGCCAATGACAAAACTCCCCCTGACTCTATTGGAGCCATGATTTCACTCCATATAACTGTGATCCAAGGGGCCGGGTCTTTGATTGGGTATTACAGGAGCACGGTAGTGTGCTAGTCACGCCCCATTTCTCCCAACCCCATCCCGAGCACATGGGGCTTGGAGAGAGGAGGTACCGCAGGCAGTGCCTCAAATGGCTCCTAGGCTAGCCAAGCATTACCCTGCTCTGGGGAAATCCTCAGCTGGCCAGCTATGCTGGCTTTCTAACCCTTTTGCATCCCTGGAATGGTGTACGAAGACTGGTGTGGAGCCAAGGATTTGGGCCCATACGTATCAGTCACGCATACTGTGCCGCTTACTTTGCCAGAACACCCATTTAAATCGATTGCTTTAGTCAATGGGAGTTTTGCCTCTGTAAGGACAAAGCACTAGGATCACCGCCCCCAGAACTAGTTTTACATCAAGAGGACACGATCTAGCCCAAAGTAAGGTCTGCAGGAAATGGCCTATCCTCAGTAAAATCTTTGCCAATGATTATCTTGGGTGACAGGTCAATTCTTGTGGTTATACATAATGAAAACTTAAATATTACATGACCTAATAAACCAGTCCTTCAGAGCTGTGACCTTCTACTGCGGGGAATCAAGAAACAGAACATTGCTGTTATTGCTGATTTTGATTTTGAGCAACTTTTGAGTGACTTTTGACTCTGGAAAAAAATCTTGTCTCTAGAGTAAACTAGGTCTAAGCATGGCACTTACCAGTATGATGCTAGCAGAAATTTTTGATGGTGTAATAACTTTAAACTGCTGTGATTTTTCAGCCTTACATATTTTTCTGACTGATTTACATTTTTTCATACTATATAGTATTTCATTTATGAAGCAATACAATTTTTGTGTCTGCTGAGGAACTAAAGGCCACTTGGTGCATATATATAACACTTCTCTCCAGTAGTTCTGAGCTGCTCTCAGTCAAAGAGTGCTATTTTAAGGCAAACAAATGGAAGCTGAATCACAATCTTTCTTCCTATCCTTCACTGTAAAGAACCGTGTGTGTTATTTTTGTAACAAATTTGTAATGCAAGAATATCTCGCATGGCATCCTTCATACAAACTGCTTTCCAAAGCATTTTATCGAGTAATTGGAAAATAACAGAATTGAAAAGTTAAATGATAAATAATAGCAAATTGGAAGATGTATTGATAGCTGAAGGGAAAGGAAAAATAATATATCTTCCTCTGAGTTTCAAAATGAGTTGCAAAGCTGATCAGGCAGAGAGAGACAGAGAGGCTGGTCCAGATGACAGGAGCTGCAGAGAAGAAGATTCAAGCACCAGCAATGTTTTTTATATAAGTATTCGTGTTACTTTTCTACTGATTTTGGGGTGTGATGGTATCTATTTCATTTCAAACATCCACTAGAAAGCCAATGTAAAATACTGTAATGCGCCAGGACTCAGAAGGCAGTGTCCAGCCTTGTTTACTGACCTGAGCTCTTGTCAGGAAGCCTGCAGCCTTCTAGCAGAGGGATGTGGGCTGGCTGCAGGGAGGGTGGTAGAGCAAGTCTGTCCAGGCGAGGTGGGATGAGTTGGGATGAGTTGGGATGCATTGGGGGAATACTTAAGCAAGCTTTCCTTCCTGCTGCTCCCAAAAGGAGCAGTTTGGCTCCTGGAGTCCATCTTCACACCCCAGCATAATGGCTGGGGCTTGCTTGCCAGCAGGCCACAAACACTGAGTAGGTTCATAAGCCAAGCCTCACTCCTACTGCCCTTTTGAATGTCAGGGAGGAATCCTGTCTTGCTGCTGCCCATTGAAACCCCCATTCATGCCCTCACCTAACACGGGGCAGAATTTGGCCCAGGGATTTTCATCAGGTAGATGGGAATGAGCATATGTCTAATACTTTTAGCCAACTCTTACCAGTTCTAAATATCCAGCACTTTTTGATTTGCAGACATACTTCATGACTTAACTATTTGGAAATACTGACTCCTCTGGATCAGTCCATCACTATTGTTCACTTAAAAGTCTTGCAGTGTGTGTATGCAGACATATGCCCAGGGTTGTGGGGTCACCTGGCAGCAGCCCAAGCACTCAGGTAGGAAGTAGGAAGCCATGGGCAAGAAGGCAGGGATGATTTTGTGCATACAGCCACTTTTGGAAATTCAGGCCAAGTCTGAAGGTTTTCAGCTTTCAGTCGTCCCTTACTGAAGCAAAACTCTCAGGGGATCTCAGTGGGAGTTTTACATGGAGAATGATGACTCTAGGATTTGCCCTGTTTGTGGTTCAGATCTCAGGGATGGGGGAGTGTACTGCTCTGAAGGACAGTTACACGGATTATGTTCCTATGCCACCTAAATTCCTTTTCTACAGTGTTCTGAGGTGATGCCTTTGGCAGCCATGAAGTTAGTATATTTCAATGACTTTACTGCCATTTTGTTTATGGATCAAGACGCCATGGGTCTTTGGCCGTCTCCTCCTCCTGGTGAGTCCAAGTCTGTGTTAGGTAGGGAAATGAACACTGCCATAATGATATCTGATATTGGTGTTCTCGTAGGTACTTTATGTAGGAAAGAAAAAACTGCTGACAGAAACCTTTATTAAAAGCATCTGGAACTCTGTAGGAACCCCGAGTTTCCTCTTTCATCAGTATTGAGAGGGGCTTATAGTCCAATCTCTGAGTGATCTGCTTTTTGTGTGTTTGGGCTTGAAAGATGGACGAAGGGCTGTGACTAATGGAGACTGATGGTGTCTGACAGTGAGTAGGCAAAGCTGACTTGTGAAGGCATCGACAGAGCCAGCAGGGAAAGAGATCTGACTCCAAACACAGCAGGCAAAGCCTCTTCTACTTATATTGAGAAGCCTTTAGTAGCTATCATGGACAAAGCTTGCGAGTGTAGTGCGTCCGCACACACAAGCTGATTTGCAGGAGTAGAACTGGGTAGTGAACTGCTAACTAGATTCCAAAGTGCCTATGGGCTTAAACACTGCAAGGTGCTGAATTGGTCAGGATTAAATCATGTGGGTAAACAGACATTCCACACAGCTGTTATTAGATGAACCGACCCTTCCTTGAAATAGACTCAGCCTCTTCCCCATTTTACAGTGTAGAAAACAGCTTCCTCAGTAGCACATTTCCAGATTTCAGGAAAGAGCCTCTACATTGAGCATATTTACCAGTTCCAGAGTATCTTCTGCGGCGACTTCCCTTGCCACTTGAGGCTGTGCCATCTTTAGATGACGAATCGCATTTGCTCAGTGAAACGCAACACCAGTAGCAATGTCCAGTTGAAAGTCATGCGCTGGAAAGGCCTCTGCATTTGCAAAGGATCTGCCTACGTGTGCTCAGGAACAAATAAATTAAGGCGAAAGAAGTGAATCTGTGGTAAAATGCAAGTTGTTAAATAGCTTTATAAAAGCTTCCAAATCTGTACCACTTGTTCATGTTCCAGCTCATTATTCTCTGCCCTGTTAAAAGGTAGAGGACCTGGGGAGCAGTCAGCCAGCCCTGTTCTGGAGAGGAGCCTGGCAGGCAGGTGGTGGGAATCATCCAACCCACCTGGACAACAGCTGGTGATTGAGTCTGATGATTACTAGGCAGGATTTATAGAAGAGGGCCCCAGCTCCCTGAGGGTGCCTAGGAGGTGGAAGGAGCTGAGAATATACTCTCCTGTGACTCAAGCAGAGGACTGCGAGGGAGTGAGAGGCCACCTGGATCCTACCAGTCTGGGAAAGGTCTTGACCATTAAGCTGCCAGAGGCCAGGGACCCTGCAATCTAGGTCGGGGTGGGCAAACTTTTAGGTCCGAGGGCCACATTGGGGTTCCAAAATTGTACAGTGGGTCGCATAGGGAAGGCCCTGCCACCTTTCCGACCCTCACCCACTTCCTGACCCTGACTGCCCCCCTCAGAATATCCAACCCATCCTGCTCCTTCTCCCCTGAATGCCCCGTTCCAAAAAGCCCCCCAACCACCACCCTGGGACCCCATCCCCTACCCAACCCCCTGCTCCTTGTCCCCTGACTGCCCCGACTTCTATCCAACCCCCCACATCCTGACAGACCCCCGGCACTCCCCCACCCTATCCAACCCCCCCACAAACGCTCCCGCAGAGCCTCTGCCCCATCCAACCCCGCCCTGCTCCCTGTCCCCTGACTGCCCCCGGAACTCCATGCTCCTTATCCAACCTCCCCCACCTGCCTCCTTACCATGCCACTTACTGCTGCCTCCCCACTTTCCTGGAGCCTTAGTGCCCCGCGTCCAGGAACAGCTCTGGACAGCGCTGCAGCGGTGTGGCTTGGAGGTGGGGAGTGAGTTCCTGCCACACGGACTGCCGGAGCTCGCAGCCCCGCCCCCTTACCACACTGCTCCCAGTGACAGCTCTGGCCCTGCTGGAGCCACGCCTCTGCAGCGCTGTACAGGGCCGCTCCTGGACACGGCATGTAGAGGCTCCGGGGAATGGGGAAATGGCGTGGTAAGGGGGCAGGGCTGCGAGCGGGCTGGATGTGGTCCACGGGCCGTAGTTTGCCCACCCCTGATCTAGGTTAAGAACAGGACTGTAGCATCATGTCACTCCACATTTCCTTTTTTTTAAAATAGAGGCTAGGGCTGCGAAAGGAACTGGGCATGGCTGATTATTTTTCCCAGGCTGGTGATCGACTCGAGTCCACCCGCCTACAGGTATATTACAGTTGCACTTAGAGGCCCCAACTGAGATTGGGCCCCATTGTGTTAGGTCTTGTCCCAAAGTGCTTATAGCCTACGTATATGGGACAGACCTAAGGTAGAAGAAAGGAAGTAGTATCCCCATTTTATGAATGGGGGTTTGAGGAACAAGAGATGAGGTGATTTACCCCAGTAACATAGGAACCCAGGAGTTGAACCCACATCTCCTTAGTCCCAGTCCTGTGTTTTAACTATAAGATCATTCTTCTTCTCTGCAGTGTGCTTATCATGAGTGTTCCTCTTTCTGTGCTTCTCCATATAGCCGATGAACCACAGATGCAAAAAAGAAAACAGACAGTGAACGTTTAAGAGGAAAAGAAAGCTAAAAATATTTTGCTTCTCTAGATATTCAGACATCCTCTACAACTGGATTCAAATGGTGGGTGTAGTGGTGTGGGTAAACAAACAAGCTGGGTTCATATTGGAAGAATGCTCTGGAAGCTAGCGCAGTTGCCACTCACAACAGATGTGCTGTTGTAACCCACACAGAAACACTTACAGACATTCCAGGCTTGCCAAGGGTCTCAGTTATGTAGAATACTAATGACCAGGTACTAAGCTCTCTTACCTGAACAAAACAGGAACGTATTTCAGAGGTATGGTGTGGTTTTCTATCTCAGAGCCCAGCTCATTCTTGGTTCAGTCCTTGGCTTTGCAATGTTCTGAGGGTCTGTCCTCCAGAACCTTGACCAGGACTTTAGGGGAACAACCAAGGAGTGAGGATCCACCCCAGAGTTACTCGGAGCCTTGTGCATGCTGGGAAAAGAGTTTGGAACTCTAGTCAGTGCTGTGTAAATGCAGGTGTGATTAATGAAGCTCACAGTATATAGACTTCACTCTCTAGTCTCAGTTCCTTGATTTGAGGAGCTCCCCATTAACCTAGAACGTAACCTAGAATGACTTTACAGGATACTCCAGGCTCTTTCACTTTACTATATATATATATCTACATAGTTTGTTTCATTGAGTCATTTGTAGTAAAAGATGCTGATTTTGTTTCCTAGGTGATTTGAAAAGGGGTTTTCACTTTAACAAGTGGTCTAAGATGAATATGTTCGCTCTTGGTTTTGATGCTCAAGGATCTGATCTAGCACCCACTGAAGCCAGTGGAAAGATTCCCATTGATTTTAATGGCATTGGATCAGTCCCCATTTACAGCCTTTGAAGTAGTACAGATTTTTTTCTATGGTTTAGGATCATTTTAATGCCACAGTGACTATATTGTTGTTGCAGGTGCCTCAAGGCTACTTTGCATTAGCATGTGGCACTGATCCGTCCTGTCAGGGGAATTCCATGTTTCTTTCCTCCTCCTTATGTGTTACAGTTTGTAAAATGGTAATGCTAGGCAAAAGCAGTTGAAGGATCTAAAAGACCCTTAAAATGCTCCTTTTCTGTTGAGTAGTGTTGCAAATTGAAGGCTTTATCCTGTATCCCATTGATATAAGAACCACTTCAGGTCATATGAAAAGGCCACTTCTCCAAACTCTTCTGAGGGGGTTGTAAGGAAAGATAAGACTAGGATAGTCGACGTGTGGGAACTTCAACCAGATCTTTGTGCCTTGCTCAACACAGACTTGTATCATTATGTAGCTTTCAGGGTGGTGACCCACAGCTCCTGGTGAGTGTTTGCTCCCTTGTGATGCCTTGGCACTATTAATCTGGAAAGTACAGAAGCAAATGTGATTGTGTCTCATCTCTTCAACCCCCAACCCAGCTCTGCCTCTATAATTATGTAGTGCCAGTGAAATACAAAGGGTATTTTGAATATTGCTGAATCTGTTTAATGTTAACTACATTTCACAGCATAAGAACATCACAATCAACATACTAGGCTGGACCATTAGTCTGTTTTGTTTGATGTCCTGCCTCAATGATATTGGCCAATCCCTGGTGCTTCAGTAGAAGATGAAGCAGAAAATGGAGTGCAGTGCACTTAGGGTGACCAGACAGCAAGTATGAAAAATCGGGGATGGAGGGGGGGGAATAGGAGCCTATATAAGAAAAAGACCCCGAAAACTGGGACATCTGGTCATGCTAAGTGCCCTTAATGCTACTACAGAGTGTGCATGCCTGTGTGTATAAATTCTTTCTTGACACTTGTAGGCTATCAGCTCTCACCTTAACGCATTACTCTCATCAAAGTTTCATTGTGCATAGCTTAGATATGAGGCAATGTTGTTAATGTTTATGTAATAGCATCTAGCCAATACATCTAGTGAACACATTTCTCTCTCTGACCTTCTGTGGCAATGAATTCCACAGGGTGATGATGGGTATTTCTGCACTTTCCAACATTTACTTTACACCAAGATAGCTCACCTAAATGGAAGCAATTTTATTACTCTGACACCAGATTCTTCCCTAGAACAACCCTGCTTTCATTAATGGAGTTGCACCAGCAGTGACTTTTGCGGAGAGATGTGTTTTGTTTTTTAGAATTCTGCTTTATTTTACATTCTTAGTTAAATATACTTTTTTGTCCTTTGAGGGAACACTGGGTGATTTGTTTTTAATATGTCATAACTTCAATGATTTGTTGCTTAAGTTTTGAATGTTCCTGCTTTTCCCTTCTCTGTTTCCTTATTCTTCTCCTCCCTGGCTTATTTTCCTGTGTGTTTCTGGACAACCCACAAAGGAGAAGGGGCAGAACAAGAACCAGCAAAACTGTAACTGCACAGGCAAAGGGGAGTTGATAAACTTGTCTGACACGGTATTCAGATCACAGTTTACAGCCGTGAGTATTTGGAATGCTTCCATGTTTGGCCACACCTCCCTCTAAACAGGTGTCTACACAAGTGCTCTGTGCTGACAGCAAACACCATTCATGGCTCAGTAGTATCTGGCTGAGTGTTGGCTTCAGACTGAAGCTGGCAGAAAGCCAAGGACAAACCTCTTAATTATTGCATGATCTTGCATACTGAAAAAAAGGCCCTGAGTCTTATCCCTGCTTCACTGGTATGACTCCATTCACTTCAAAACTGGCAGTCCTGACATATTCACCTGTGTGAGTGTGAGAGCCAGGTGTGCCCTGAGTTGCCACAAGATGATGATGAATGGTGGGCACAGATAATAGTAGGTTATTGTTCAACCAAACGCAGAAAGATTTTTCCTCGGTGTTGTCTTTTTAAGGGTGATGTTTTTAAAGTATTAGTCAGTGTTTTAGCTGGATGACCGACATTACAATCAATGGGGATTGTGTAGCTAACAGCACTGCAAATCTATGAAAACTTAAGCTTTCGTTCCTTTAAACCAGGCCTGCACAACATATGGCCCGGGGGCCACATGCGGCCTGCACGGGCTCACTGCAGGGGTGGGGCAAGCCAAGTGGTGGGGTGAGGGGAAGCAGATGGGGGCGGGGCAAGGGCGGGGCTTTTCGGCCCTCAGCTGGGTTTTTTGCAGTAATATGGCCCTCACTGCTTTCCGAGTTGTGCAGGCCTGCTTTAAACGAATCATAACTGTGTAAAATTAAGCAGGACTTTGAAGGGAATTAAAACGACTAGTGAAAAACTGCATCACATCCTGTGGCACTGTTGTGCTCAGACATAGAACAGCTGGTTGAATAGGGTTCGGTCCCCGAGGCAAACTGCTTGCTGCTATGAGTGGAAGCACTGAGAAGCAGTGGCAGAGGGAAGACCTTTTGGTGAGAGCATTAGAATATCTGAGGGTTGCAAGGAAACAGACTTTTTTTTCATCCTTTCCTTTGACACTGGAAGCAGTGAAATACTCTGATTTTTTTTCTTTTATTTTTATGTGAATTTTTGCACTATTTTTTTTTAAAACCACAAGTAAATAAATATACAGCACCAAATCCTGCCCCGTGTTTATAGACCTTTGCAAGGGCCTGGTGTGCAGGGACAGCAAAGGGGATCTGGCTCACATAAGGCAGGAGCTGTAGCGTTACTCAGCTGGAACGGTCATGCATTTGATTCCCATGCAAAGCGGCAGTGGTAGAGATTGTGGCTCTCTCTCACCGCTGCCCACCCTGCATTGGCACTGGAAAAGGGATAGGAGAAGGAGAAAAGGTCAGAGATGTGGTTCCAGTCTGCCAGCTAATGTGATGGTTTGGGCGACGGGTGGCTAGTGGCATGGAGCCTAAGTAATGAATGTATATGTCTTGGAGACCTTTAGAGGAAACATCCCATGGAAGTGAGATGTTGATTAGTTATTTTGATCCTTTCTCCGGCTAGAAATATCTGATTGCTATCCAGGATTAAGGAGCTCAATTTCGAACTCAGCCAGAGACTGTGTGTGTGTGTGTGTGTGTGTGTGTGTGTGTGTCTTCAGGCAAATCACTTTCTTGTGCTTCCATTCCCTAGCTGTAAAGTGTGCGTAACAGCACTGCCCTACCTCACCGGGGTTTTGTGAGGGTAAATACATGAATGGTTGTGGGGTGCATGGATATGAGCGTGTTGAGGACTGTATACACAGGGGGAAGTCAGAATGTAATGTAATATAATGCCTTAGATGCTACCTGATTCTCTGTACATCTTTTTAAATATAAAGTGCTTGCAATACCTGGAAACATCTCTAATGGACAATACAGATGCTTCAAGCGTTGGCCTGCAATATATGTTAAAATGATGCTGCCAATATTCCCCTCAGACATGTAACGTTAAATGCAGAGTGTCAGGCCTCAAATTCAGACAAACACAGCTGGCCAGATTCATCCCTGGGGTAACTCAATGGAATTTATCCCACGGATGAATTCAACCCTTTTCATGTAGCGGTAACGTCCATGGTATACTTATGCTTTCTCACCATCATTAAGACCTGTTGAGAGCACACTAGTCTAAAAAAGTGTTTCCTCAATTAGTTTGTGCCCTTCATGAAACAGAATAAATGACAATAGCTCTAAACCGTGGAACAACTCATCAAATTGACATCTTGTTCTCTTTTCCTAAATAATCATCCCTTAGTTATACCTAACCCACTGCTGTGTGTTTTCTTTTTCTTTCATTTACTGCCACCGACCCCAGAGAATTACACACACACTGAGCTCTGCATTGCCTCCTAAGTATTAATATGATAGCTAAGGAGAAGCTCCGCACTACAATGAATTTGTTAAATAGCAGGAACTAGTCAGTGTGTGATGTATTGCTTCAGCCCATACATTGCATAAATGAACTTATTATTTTTTTTAATTTTTTTTTGTGTGAAGGCAGGAACAATCCATCTTAAACTAAACAGTAAGTCTTCCTTCAAATTACTTCTTAATAAGAAAGGGAGCATCTTGGATAGTCTTTGATTCAGATGTACTGTGTTTTAAATGTGTCCTAATTATAGCGTTCATCATTTAACATTAATTTCTTGAACATCCTCATTTATAAGGACAAGGTTGGCAAATAGAAATTAGTGCTGTTAAACCCACAAATCTCCTAAAGGGGAAAAAGAAATCCAGAGCTCTGTGAAGAGACTTTAACCTTATTATTTATAACAAGGAGACTTACAAATTCGCCAGCTGTACATTTTTATAAGTGGCACAGGGGCACAGAGCATATGCAGTTTCCAAACCACTAACATCAAGCTGTCTACAGACTGTGATGTGAGGTGCTGGTCTCAGTCCAGTTCCTAGCTGACAGGTGTATGCGTCACAGAAAACACTATCACAATTGACACTAATTGGCAACCTTGTTAGTAGCTCAGCATAGGGGCCAAAGACCAAATGGAGAATGAACCCTGGAGGGAGTTTCTCTAGTCAAGGTGGAGGTAAATTAGCTTCTGCTGTTTGTACTATACTGGTTCTGTGGACAGAGGACGTTTGTCTTGAGAGCTGTCAATCCTATATCATTTATAAGCACTAAAATTATAATGTAGATATAACCAGATATGGCTAAATGACACACATGCTCTGTGTTACTGTGCTGCACCTCTGAATTGTGGTTATTGTGTGTGGAGGCACCCCAATATCTAAGTGGGTTTCTCTATTTTACATGAAATGTCATAGGTGTGCCTGAGACTTTACAAGGAAATAAAACACGAGGCCAAATTCTGTTTGTAATGACTCTGCTGTAAGTGTAATGGGCTCAAAGTCCTGTTACGAGGAATTTGGAATTTAAGGTCCTGATCTTGCAGTTGGATCCCTGAATTCTTGGACCCATAGGTTTCAGTATAGGCTCAGGGTTCACCTCTCTAGATCCAATACCAAGATAAAGGGCTTAGACTAAATAAATGACACAAGAAATGACAACAAATGATGGTACAAAAGGGCACAACAAGAAAGTACTGGACGAACCCACCATTGTTTGATGGCGTTGGGAAAAGCTTTTATGATGCATTTCTTTGCTTTTATCATTTGATTATTTACAGCTGACAGAGCAGCTATATTTTAAGAAACAAAACCTATCTGAAACTTGGTCCAGTCATTCTTTTCCTTCTTTTTTTCCTCCCACAAGTGTTTGATTTTATGACATGAAAATGGGCAACATGCTCATTATAAGCCATTTGCATCCAGGCTTCATTAGTCTAGGGCTCAGATCCAGCGTCCATGAATCTGGGGTTCAGTTCCACTGAAGTTAGAGGAAGACAAATGGAGTTAATGAGTGTTTTGCCTAAGTAAGGTGGAGTAAATTCTAAGGGTTAGATTGTGCTAACAGTACAGTGCCCATAATAAAGGGGCAGCGCAGAGCCAAGTACCCCAAGCAAGCAGCAGAAGGCATTCTGCTTCAGGGACTTGTTGGAGAGGGTGCACTCTGTAACCCCCATTATGGGCTGCAGTATATTACCCACTTGGGATTGCCTTGTGCACAGCAGGATGGAATAGTTGTTGCACCTACTCCCACCCCCTTCTTCGAGGAGTTACTCTGTACCACCCAACGCAGTTCTGGGACCCCTCTTGTATGGGCCATGCAAAGTGAAGGGGAGGTGCTTCCTTCCTTCCCCAGCCTGCACTACACAGCCATGTAAAGGTGTAGGGGCACAGTTGGGCCCCAAATAAAGTTTGGCCCCTGGCGAATACCACCTGCTATGCCAAGGGGATTCAATAGGAGAATGCTGTAATTTAGGGCCCAAAGCCTGTAAATGGTCAGAGCTCTCACTGAAGTCCAGCATGAAGTCAATGGGGGAGCTATGTACTGTTGGCTGGCAGGACTTGGGGCTCTGCTTAACAAGAGCTGACTTATATGATGCTTTATTCTTGGAGCTCTGATGCCTTCCACTTTAAACTGATCAGTTGATTCTTTCTGCCATTTTGCACAAATGCTGTCAATTTGAAAATCCGAACTGGCAAATTTCACTAACTCTTTTAAATCTGTAAGGCATTAGGCAGTGGTACTAGCTGCTCCAAACTTAAAGTTGCAGCTGAATTGCAATGAAAAGCCAGATTTTTCACTCCTCTTCTAAAATACACATATATAGGTCTCAATTTTGGGCATAAGGCAGAATGTTTTTTAGATTCTCATGGGCTCTATTTTTAGGATATTATAAATTCATGATCCCCTTTGCCCAATGCATTGTACATTTGGTAAAAAAAAATCTGTCACTTTATAGCAAAAAGATGGTTTACTGGAGTCGTCTGGATGAGATGGTCCAATGAGACACTTGCATTGATTTTTATTGTTTTTGTTATTTTTATTTTATAATTCACTCTTTTAACTGAATTTCCATACTTTCCAGTGTTTTAGTTTCTTGTAAGTTTACCCCTGAATTATCCGTTTGCTTAAAAGTAGTTTCTTTAGCTCCAAAGTTCTTGTAAGAATATAGCCTTGAATTTACAGCCATGCACTCTAACCCTTAACTTCACATTAGCAAAGAATTTTCCATTTGCTTAGGCACTTACAAGACTAAAGCAAAAATATACGTAATCAAGACTATCTCTTTGGTCTGTTTGTGTAACACCTAGCGCAATGGGACCGTGGTCCACAACTAGGGCACCCAGGGGCTATGGTAACTCTAATAATAATCATGATAATAATTAATTTACTTTTCAGTGTTACATGGCTTCTGTGTAATTTTGCAGCAATCCTCCCTTCTCACCAGTTGCTCTGAACCTGGCACGAATCACTCATGTTTCAGAGCTTTCTGGAAAACTTAAACTACCATGCCAGGTAGATAAGCTTTGGCTTTTCCCACTGATTGCTCTGAGCATGGTTATTGGGTGATATTGTTCTTCTTTCTCATATATACAGTGGTGTTTGCTTTCAGATAGAGACAAACTCAATACAAGATTTGTTTTTGAATGTATATGGCTAAATGTTTATTTTAAACCAAGGCCTAACTGACAGAACTGGGGTAATGCAGCACAGTTGTTACTTTGTTCTTAATCTGATGCCAGTGACTAAGTTTGATTCTGCTGCGATACTGCATTGTGGTGTTGGAAATGTGTGGTTTCGTTTGCCAGAGACAATAATCAAAAACAGTTAGGGCACCTATTGCTTTGTTGTAAAGTCTGCTGAAGCCACCTGTTTTGCTTCCCTTTTCTAGCCCACTCTGCTCTGCTGCCCCTTCCACACATCTCTTCTCCACTCATCCTTTCTCAGCTGCCTTTCCCTCCTCCTTTCTCCACTGCCCTCTCCCCTTGTTCCGCTGACACCCCCTTTCTCCACTGCAGCACCATGCTGAATCCCTCCCTTCTCTCCCAGCCCAGACCCTCCGCACTGCTCCTATGCCCCCCAGGAAGGGAACACTAAGGCCCAGAGGAGGGGTATTGGAGCACTTGAGGAGCAGCCAAGCAGGGAGAAATCCCTGCATTGTGTATATGAATTCACTTAGCTTCATTGTCTCCCACTCTGTTATTTTAGCTAGGATCTTGCCAAGAAGTGTAAGAAGATTTTTTCTTTGATTGTGTCTTGATTTGCAAACAGCTTGTCCCTTCACAACCTCCTTGCCTGAGGAAGTTGTGAAGGCTAGGACTATAACAAGGTTTAAAAGAGAACTGGATAAATTCACTGAGGTTAAGTCCATTAAAGGCTATTAGCCAGGATGGGTAAGGAATGGTGTCCCTAGCCTCTGTTTGTCAGAGGGCAGTGATGGATGGCAGGAGAGAGATCACTTGATCATTACTTGTTAGGTTCATGCACTGTGGGGCACCTGGTATTGGCCACTCTCGGTAGACGGGATGCTGGGCTGGATGGACCTTTGGTCTGACCCACTATGGCCATTCTTAAGTTCTTATGTTCACTACAATTTCCACTGAAGAACTTTCCTAGCAATTGGGTTGTATTTTGAGATTTTTAGGGAAAAGGGCAAAAGACTCAGGATTTGGGTTATTTATGTTTTTGGGTTTTTTTGTAATGAAAACTTACTTCTCCAGGAGTCATTCAATGCCCTTTTTTAAATTTGTCAGAAAAAAATGGGCCATTTTGTCACTACTGCTTAAAATCTTAATAACTTAAAAAAATTAGAGTTTAATCAGCTAATCGTGGGTCCTGGGCTCTAGACCTAGAGGTCAATCCAATGCATAGTGAAATCAATGAGGGCCTTTCCGTTGACTTCAGTTGGAATTGGACCAGGCCCTAGATAAAGTGCAGTAAACAGTTAAATCTATCTGCCTAAATCTTAGGCTTTTACAGTGCCACCCATCATCATAGTATCTGAGAACCTTCCATGTAAAATTAGTAATAATAGTGAAGTCCTGAGCGGACTGCAAGGAGTCTCTGGCATTTCTTCCAATTCACAGTCAAAACTCTGCTTGGGACTAAGGGCTGGTCGACCGGGGGGGGGGGGGCAGCGTTGTTGACCTAAGATACGCAACTTCAGCTACGTGAATAACATAGCTGAAGTTGGCGCATCTTAGGCTGACTTACCTGTCATCCTCATGGTAGCAGCAGTTGGCAATGGGCTCTCCTGTCGACTCCAGCTTGCGCCTTTTGGTGAGCTGGAGTTGACGGGAGTGCCTTTGGCGATCGATTTATCGTGTCTTGACGAGATGCGATAAATTGATCACCAATAGATTGATCACTACCCGCTGATCCAGCGGGTAGTAAAGTCATACCCTACGAGTGTTTTTGTTTGTTTTGTGGAGTTTTGGGGCTATAAGTGGTTAATCTTTTTTTTAAAAAATCATCTTTGCTGTCATGTGGGGCCAGATCAGACATTTGACACAGTTTGCCATTGACTTCACTGTGCACAGAATGTGGCCCATGATGCTGTGTCCTGTGAACAGAGGGTGCCTTACAATGAAATCAAAAAGAAAAAAAATGGTTCAACTGAATCAGGGTCTAAATTGAAGAGAGAATATTTAGACTTATAGGCCCTGTAATTATGGGTGGAGATAGAACTGTCTCTGACACCTGAGGGGGGATTTCAGAAGGAATAAGGTGTCTGATGATGAGGAGAAGTGGGATAGGTCTGTTGATATTTATGATGTACTCCAGTGACCTAAGAAATTCTTTTAACCAGACTCAGAATAGGATTTTTTCTTTTTATTTCATTATTCATATTTAAGTCCCTTTAATTAATAAGATACAAATAGTTCCAAATACTACTCTCAGATCCATGGAGGGGGTTTCCTTTGAAGTCAGTACATCTGAGAGCAGAAATTGGTCCAGAGTATTGCATTTTCTTTGTGAATTTACGTTCTGCATGGCATTATAACTCCACTTTTTCACCACTTCAGTAGTTGAAAATTGTAAGCAACACATTTCATTTAAAGGAAAGGGTAAGAGAGAGATTATATCTGTTGTTCTCCTGACCTATTTACTGCTGTCTTGAAAAAAAGCAGAATTATATATCTTTGTTTGCATGGAATAAGAAATTGCTCTAATATCCAATAGCTAAACATCCAGGTACAACAGGTGAAGTCCTTATACATAACTTTTATTCACTGCCTTACTCAGGAAAAATTACTTTGAAACTGGTTTCAAGAGAAACTTTGCCTGAATTAAAATGTGAATCAGGACTTTAGCAACTGTATGAGCTATTGAGTGAAATGTTTTTTTAGGATTCATTGCTAGATAAGACCATGTGTCCCTCTGTCAGACCTGCTTTTCGAGAATTTTTTTGTCCTTCTGATTGGAATGGCTGTTTGGAGGAACATAAGAGGCTATAGCAATGAAGAATCAGTGGCCACTAACATGTTGAAATGAGGAGGAAGACACCTGGTCTCAGGCAGTTCTGTGGATGTGTACTATCAGTGTTTCCGCTTTTGAATTAGACACTGAACTCCCCGCTCTGAATGGAGGATGGCTTTCTGCAGTGCCCGTGAAAGAAGTTGTTTTTCTCATAGCACTTCAGAATGCCTGTGTTTGTGTCCAATAAAAATACCAGACAGTGATGTTTACAATACTCTTTTTCTGACTAAAGACTAGAACTTTGGGTGCACAGTGGGAGGGGGAGTCAATTCAATCTTTAATGTAGAAGGGGTGAAAAAGATTCATGTCACAGAAGAGTACTAATTTCTGTGTTCTGCATAGACTGCTGTGAGTTGTTAATGAGTGGGCAGCACTGGTGTTGTTCTTAGAGGTAGAGCTGAACAAATAATTCATAGCAAATAACTTAGATAAATTTAGCCTCTGTTACTTTTTGTTTGCAGGTTTTTTTGTGACCAGTTTATCATTTTCTCAGATTTATTCATTATTAAAAATTATTTGCAGAATAATTTCTGGGGCTAAATCCTGATCTGTTGTTTGCAAACACTAGCTCTGGGATAGTCATAGTCCAAGGTATGCTGGTTAGTTTGATCAGATGCATTTTGCCTATCACACAGTATGTTTGTGAACTGTGATGTGTTTTGAATCAGGCTTCTTGTGCAAGAATTCAAAGCTAAAAATTTGCTTTCCAAGGACATTATCTAATATTCATCTAAAGTGAACAGTTTCATTGAATTTTCCTGCCACTAAACTCATTTGCTAGAATGTTCACCGGAATTAAATATAAAGGGCGGGAGTAAACACAATATCAGCAAAATCATATTTTTTATGCAAGCCATGGTTCTGTAAATATTTACTCCGCTCTTATAAGGAGAGACTTTGTGCTATCTGGGCAAGAACAGCTATATTGACTGACTCCTATAGTGAAAAGGGAGTAGGGTTATAAAGGAGAAATAACAGGCGCAACAGGAAAGTGTGGACCATGTGTTGATTAGCAAGAATTTAAGGACCATGTGTTGATTGGTATTCAAGTCTGAGGCAGCTGCAGCAATGGAGAAGTAATCTTGAGATGTCTGAGGAGAAAAAAAACTACAAAACAAAATCAATAAATACAATTATGAAACTGCAGCCTGGATGTTTTATTATAATGGGGAAAAACCATCTTAAATGTAAACATTGACTTTTAAAGTTTTTGTTAATGGGAAGTCCAGTTTTCAATCTTGAGGCCAAATCTTTCATTTTGGCAGTCAATTTGGCACTGAAAGCTGGCATTTGGGCACTTTAGTGCCAATGTGAGCATCCAGATCCAGGATTTGAGGCCCTATTTAGGCACACAAGTCTGAAAACTGGGCACAATCTTAAAAATGTAGACAACCACTAGTATGAACTGTGTCATCCAGACTGAAAATAAAGGCCCCCATCCTTGCCTGCACTGAAGCCAGTTTATATTGTATTGTGTGTGCAAATCAGCTCGAAAACCAGGTAGCCCATTATAGAAGGATCACAAAGCATACATCTGGTGGTGTAACAGCTGTGCAGCCAGTAGAGGGGGCAAGACCAGGGAAAATGGAGAGTATCTGGGGTTTCTTTGGGCTTCAGTTATTCCCAGTTGCTGTCATTCCTGGTTGGGGCTATTGGCAATCAGTGTAATTTAGATCAACTTTCAGGTTGCTCTAACGTAGCCAGAAGACTGGCCATGTGAAAAGCTAGCCCATGTTCAGAGGAGCACAGAGGTTGGTTTGAGCCACTTTTGCATCCCTTCCTGAGTTGCACTGTGCACTTCTCATCTGTATCCAAGTGCTGGGGCCAGTGAATCTACTAATTACATTAATTAACAATTGTACTGATTGATATGGATAATTTCTTTTTTTATAACAGCCCACAAGGGCTCTGGTCTTCTTATCTGTATAGTAAATATGTAAAGGGAATGATTCGCAGCAGTACACCAGCTGGGAGAATTATGCATTTGTTCAAGATGGATAAATTAAATGAACCTTGCTTTTGAGATCTTTTTGAGATACATTATTCTTATTACTTGTTGTGAAGTCAGGTTATAGAGCATGGTTCTGTGCCAGCCTGGAATTCCCCTCAGCTGTCCAGTTAGGGCAATTTTCCAATCCCTTTGTGCCATTGGAGCAGCTCAAAGGAGCCAGCACAGGAGCCAGAATCCAGCTGATAAGTCAAATTACTAATTGTTCACTCAAAAATGAAAAAATAAATCAAACCAGTGCTATGCTTTATTAAGTATCAAGGTCCTGAGTCTGTAAACTATGACTTGCATGAGTAATCTTTACTCATGGGAGTTGTGCCTAATCCACAGAACAGCAGATCCAGGATTTGAGGAGAGATTTGTAGGATCAGGTCCTGAGAAACTTCTGCTGATATGACATTAGCAAACTTACCAGCTAAGCTCTTCATTAGGATCAGAGTAAATCCTTTTCATTTCACTCCATTCCAAAAGACATAATAGGGGGGATGGAAGCTACTAGGTAAAATGGGCCTGACCTGTACAGCACCATTGCTTTACAAAACAGCTAGAAGGGTTAGGATTGTCTCTCTGCACAGCCTTTAGGAGAGAACTCCATCACTGAGTCACTTGTGAGAAAATTTATGCCACAAATGGCCTTTTGCAGGAGAGTTTATGTTAGATGGAAACAATACAATACATTTTAAAAAGAAAAAGCTAATAAAGATGTCTTTATAAATTGGAATTTTCTCCCTGTCTCATAACACAAGAACAAGGGCGTGTTCTTTGAAATTGAATGGTGGCAAATTCAAAACCGATCAAAGGAAACACTTTTGGCACAATGTTGCAATTAGCCTGTGTGACTCATTGCCACAGGATGGCAATGAGGTCAAGAATTTGGCAAGAATCAAACAGGTTTTGGATATTTATATAGATAACAAGAATACTGAGAGGATAATATTGAGTTTATGTCAATGGGATTTAGGCTGCTAAGTTCCCAGGAACTGCTGAAGACAGAAGGTAGGTTCCTAAGTCATTTACATGCATTTGAAAATTTTACTCCTTTTCACTTAACTTGGAGAAAAAACTGTCACTAAACCATCTTCCATGTATATTTGTCCCCTGTTTTCTGCTTTCCTGGGGGAGGGAGTGAAGAGAGGATGTTTTTATTCTAATATTTTCTTTCCAGAGGTGGTAAATATACGTAGTGGAAAACATAAAGCATTTTAAATTCCCATCCAGCAAACAGACATTTCAGAAGAATCTAAGTCACTTATGGCATATTGAGCCTATGTCACTTCTGAAGCCCTCTTTCAAAAAGGACTAGATCAAAGGACAGACGCGTCAGCAGGGTCCCTCCAGCAGGCTCATGTAGGTAGAGTCACACCCCTGCTGGCCGAGAACGAAATGTGTTGACGAGACATTAGGCTCCTAAGTCACTTAGGGCCTGTCACAGGGTAGTCTGTGCTGTTTGAGATGGAACAGGTCCAGCCCAACTGTGCCTCATTAACAACCTCTCCATGAGGCCTAATGCAGGGCAGCTGGTCTCTGTGAAGCGCCAGAAGGGAGCAGGAAAAGGAATCTACTTCAGAGAGCAAGTGGGTCCCATGGAGACCTTTGACTGGATGTTTTTGGTCTGGAGGGCCACTTGCACACTGTGAGCCAGTGGAGGAATCCATGTAGGAACGTCTGGGGGTTCCTGCTGAGAACAAGAGCAGGGAAAGACTCCTGGTCAGGGAGGCCTGGGACGGAGCAGCGTGCAACTCAAAGGAGTCCAGGAGGGGCTGAGGGGAAAGATGGGAAAGGGCTGAAAGCTTCATTCATAGGGTGGGTAGAAGAGTCCTTGAATTAGAAGAGGGGAGACAGATTCCTCAGGAAGAAGGGGCTGGGCCTGGTTTGAAACTAGCGCAACGACTTTATTTGTTGTGGACCTTTATACGCTGGAAGCTGTGGACTTTTTGTTAATGTTTGAACCAGAGGGCCAAGTCACCAAGGGGAAAGAGAGGTAGGGATGCCGTAAATTTACTCGGTGCCATGAAGAGGTGCTTGAGAGGCAGTGACCTTTTTGCAGGGCTAGATCTTTGAACTTAAATGGGAGTTAGGTACTGAAAAACCTTTACAACTCTGGCCTTTAGGCACTGCAACATTATTTACCCAAGAACAATAGCAATGTAAACAATAAAGCTAGCAACTTTCTAAAGGATGAAGGAAACTGGTTTCTTTCCAAACCAAAATCTGTCCTGAACAGGCCTGATCCATCACCCACAGAAATCAGTGGAGAGACTCCCAGTGAGTTTTGGATCAAGCTGTTGGTGTCTGAAAAACCAGAAAGGCTTTTCCCACAATGAATAATATGTTAAAAATATAATGACTGGGGAAGGATTATGATGAATGCTATTGGATATTATAGAGAGGCTGCTGTTATACCTTAGGAAAAAAATATCCTGTAATACGGGTTTGTAAATATGATCTGACTGGTGTTTTTTAGCTGGTTTTATGATTCAGGTTTGAACAATATAGATGTTGTTGACTATAGAAAACATGAAATTCCATCGGTGAAATTCAAGGGCTTGTTGGCGTCAGTGTCTTGATCCTGTATCCGCTGTTGTTTTAACTCTCCTCGTGGTTTGTATCGCTCCTGCTGAGAAACGCTCAAACCAGGTTTTTCAAAATTACAATTGTGATTTTTGCTTTGGACACTATTTCTCGTGAGTTATCATTTTTAGAAAATCAGTAAGAGCAGCTGGGTGTTCTTTCAAGCTGTTTGGCATTTCAGATCACTGGGTTTCAGGAGCTTAATATTTAGATCTTCCTAGGTATGTCTTTATTCACGATATATGTATAGATATAGAGTGTATTTTAGTGGCTGCATACTGTAGTTATGGGGTCTGAAGCAATCCCCGAGATAGATCAGATTAGATAATGTGATTCGTTAGATCCCATATGGCAATTTTTAAATAACTCTTTGAATAGCTTGACTTGGCTGTAACATTTGTTTTTCGGGAAGGTCCTGATTTCACCTAGTCTTACCAATAGTTTTATAGAGGTCAAGTGATTCATGCTGCCTCCCAAAGGGCTAATTCTCTGGTACACGCCACAATTGCAAGCAGGCTTTTTTTTTTTAAAAGAAGATGGTGTAGTCATCCAAAGAATAAAGTGTATCCGAGTTAGCACAACACGTACAACTGGCTAAAAGAAATACGTCTAGGAAGAAGCCACTCAAGCAGCTCCTCACTGTCATTCATGCCAGCTTCCATTTCTGTACAGAACTGTGATATGGCTTTTTATTAAGTTTGTTTTCTAAAATGAAAAGGGGAAGTTATCTTATACTTTAGGCATCCCTGACAGTAAGCTTAAAGCACAGCTGCAAATATAAAAGAAAGACGGCAGCAACCCTGCAATGCGTAACAAAATCCCCGCTAAAAATAACTGGTAGTACTTGTGGCATCTTAGGCCTTGTCCACACTACTGGCTGGATCGACGGGTAGAGATCGATCTATTGGGGATCGATTTATCGTGTCTTGTCAGGACGCAATAAATCGATCCACAGAGGCACTCCCGTTGACTCCGGAACTCCAGCTCTCCAAAAGGCGCAAGGCAGAGTCGATGGGGGAGCCTGCTGTCGACCGCTGCCTCCGTAAAGACGGCAGATAAGTCGATCTAAGATGCATCGACTTCAGCCACGCTATTCACGTAGCTGCAGTTGCGTATCTTAGGTTGACCTTCCCTGCTAGTGTAGACCAGGCCTTAGAGACTAACAAATTTATTTGGGCATAAGCTTTCATGGGCTAAAACCCACTTCATTAGAAAAGATGGGGGTATACATATACTCTGTGTATATATGTCTTCCTACTGTATTTTCCACTCCATGCATCTGATGAAGTGGGCTTTAGCCCACGAAAGCTTATGCCCAAATAAATTTGTTAGTCTCTAAGGTGCAACAAGGACTCCGCGTTGTTTTTGCTGATACAGACTAACATGGCTACCACCCAAAATCCCCAATGACTCAGAGTGCAGATAAAATAAAAATGAATCAATATCCCTATTCCCCCACCTCTGTTAAATGTCCCCCCGAGAGCCAGCATTTCCTTTCCCAAAGGCTCTCTCCAAAATGAGTCTTACAGGGTGCTTGAAGAGCCAACAGAAGGGGGAGCATATGCCAAAGGAAAAATTCTACCCTGCCCAATCAGCTTTAGTTGTATGTTACAGAGAGAGGGGCGGTCTCTCAGATGAGTAAGTCCCAGGCTGTTGAGGGCTTGGTAGCTCAATGCCAGCACCTTAAATTCCACTCAGAAACCTACAGGCAGCCAGTGCAGCTTACAAAGTGCCACTTGAATGTTCTCATGCTGTGATGCTCCATTTACCAAGCAGGCTGCTGCATTCTGACTAGCTTTACTTTCTGAATATGTTTTGTAACACACACCTGTATTTACCAGGAGCAAACTGCAGTAGCAATAACATTGTGCCTCTTCACACAAATAATACCAGCCTACTTTTTAGAGTGTGTGCTAGAGACAAGGAGTACTTTTTAACAGTACACCTACAATTCCCATTGACTTCAGTGACTTTAAGGATGCTCGGCACCTCCAGGATTTGGACCATGGCTGTTTAGCTCAAAAGCATATTCCTTGTGTAGAAAATATGCCATCAAGATAGATGGGACAAGTTTTTAAACACCATTTTGCTTAGACTTGCTTTCAGCAGGTTTAACTACAATGGAGGTAAAAGCAGGTCCGGCTGCCAGATCCGTCTCCATCATGCTTCTTGCTTGTGTTAACACCGGCTCACCTGGATCACTCTATACACTGGTGGGAATTTTTCTGGAAATGTTCACAGACGTTTGTCTGCAGACCCGGTTTGAGGTTGATACACCTTTGTTTATACTCCCTTAGACACTGCATAGCAACAAATAATCCCCATTAGTTATACATTGTGATATTTTTCCCACTAGCCCCTTTACTATATTATAAAACCCTCAACTCACAGGGGCATGGTCAAAGTTTTTAAAACAGAAAATGAGCTGCCTGAAAGATCTTGTAATCTGATTTGGGGGAAATCCTCCAAGTTCCCAATACTGAGTATGTTTGTTTTAAAGTTCCTATTATTGCTGAGACTACACAGAAAATAAGCAGCCATTTAAAAAAGCAACATTTGCTGTTCTCTGTGCTGGCTATACAGTAACATTTACCTGGTTAACAGAGCGATGCTGACATCATTTGATCGTTCCAATGAGCAATGAAAGACGCTCTGTCCCTACATGAACCAAAGGCCAGATCATGCAGCTGCTGGAAATCTTTTGAAAATCTGAGGGTTTGTGCAATGGAAAAGGACAAAATGTTTTATTTACAAACTCCTACAAGAGTATTCCAAACAATGGAGCCCACACACTAAAGGAAAGCAATTAAAAGAGCACTATTCAATTCCACCACTGAGCATTTACCTAGAGCTTCTCCTCAAAGCCCTGCACAAATATTAATGAATTAATCACACAGCACCCTTTGAGGTAGGCAGGCAAGTACCATTGTTTTGTTAGTGGGGAAGCAGAGTCAAAGATTAAGTAATTTGCTTGGGATTTGCGCGGGGGAGTTGGTGTAAAACAGTGTAGACACTCCCGGCTCCTAGTCCTGTGCTCAGTACTATGAAATAGTTTCTTTTTATCTCCACATTTCCAAATCCAGGTCCGCTGGGCTCCCTGATGTGCTGCCATGACCCCATTGATGTTCCATTGAAAGTAACAGGGTAGCAGGGTGACCCTGGATGCATTCTGTTCTCCCTTGGAATGTTCGCCAAGCAGTCCAAAGACCCCTGCCCTGTCAGGTGCAAGGGAGGGGAAGTGCACGGTCAGAGTTCAGCACTTGGTGCAAAAAGACAAAGCAGCAGATGGCAATGGCATTAGAATCTGAAACATATCAGACTGTCAAGGGCACCTGGACAGTGAACCTATTATGCTAACTCTCTTGGAAATCCTGCCTGTCAGTTTGTTTTTGATTAGCATGTCGGAGACTTGGATACTACAGATTTTATGTGCTTTACATGGCTTTGTTCTAGCAGGTCGTTGAAGCAGCTGTCTAGCACAAACATTGACAGGTAGATTCAGGGGATAGAGTTTGTGTTGCAAAGAGAGAGTTGCTGAAATCTGTACCTCCAAATGTGTTTTCTCCCTACAGTGGCTCATCTGTAAGGTGTGTACCCCTTCCAGTTAAATGGAAGATTGATTACTTGGTATATTCAGAGTTCTCTCTCATGTAGGTCCCAATTCAGCAAAGTATTTAAGTCAATGGGCTTGCCTATGCGCTTACATTAACATGTGCTTAAATAGTCTGCTGAATTGGGCCATAATTTGGATTTTCTATTCTCCCATCCTCATTCTTCTTTCCATTCTGTAACATCACTTGCCTCTGTTATGGTATTTGACATATGGTTAAAGCACTTGTAGATGTCATGATTTGATCACGAGAGAATCAATGTGTCAACCTGTCTGGTAAACTGGATAAAAAAGCAAACCCTTGCTGAAAAAGTTCTTCATCTGAACAAGTCAGAGCTTTCCCTAGGCTGATGAGGCATTCAAGTAAATGCTTCAGTTTTGCTGAAATTGCATACAGTGTCAGATCTGATCACAAAGAGTAATAAAAGTTTGATCAAGTAGATGTGGCAGTACTAGATAACCGTAAAACATGGGAGGATAAATCATGATTTGTTCTACTTCTGAGAAGTCCTGATTTCTCTCCACTCTTCTAATAGCTCAGGTGGAGGCTTCTGAAATTGGAATAGGTGTGGTGTTCCAGCAAAGCCCTAAGGGGCAAGAGTATCCCACCTTTCACATAAGCTACAAGTGAAAGGAAGAACACTGCTGCTCAATGAATGATAAATGTCTTGCAAGGACATTGTGCTTTTAGACTCTGTGTTGTTATTAGATGTGAGGGGAGTTCAGGTGAATTATGGATCACCATCTTTACTAGGAATAAATACACATGTCTGTTTTGCTATCACTTTTCTAAACCATGTGGTTAGAAGCTGTGCCCTCAGCTCTCAGGCATGCATCCCCGCACAGGGCTCAGTCTCTGCTGCTCAGCATGGCTCCTGAGCCTTCCTCCTGCTTAGTGTTACGGATCCAGCACCAGATTCTGAGCAGCCTACCCAGGTGTGCTGCCTCCCCTACCACGTAAACTAGCCAGGCATGAGAGCTGGGCCTCGTGCTGCAGCAGATGAGAAAATGGGTCTCAATGTGCAGATTGTGGCAAATACACCTCTAGGTGCCATCTCTAGCTCTTCTTCCCTCCCCGCGAAAAGTAAAAGAAGGGCAGAGAGTGGGAATGGGGCCCTGAAACAGGGAGAGGAAGTGAGTGGAGGATGAATGAAGAGTGTAAAGGAGAAATCCAGAATGATGCAAGAGAGGAAGTCAGTGAATGGGACAGGAAAGGTAGACTGGAACTAAGGGGATGAGTCAGAGAGCGGATGAGGGGGTGGGCAGGGGGTGGGAGAGGCTGCAATCAGAGGTTTTAAACTTGACTTTGGCAGTTATTTGTTCCAAATAAATTAAAAAAAAAAAAAAGCAATCTGGAACATTGTCTGACACCACAGCCCTTCCATCTCCTGGGTTTTCTGGTAATCCAGACTCCATGAGCGCACGCTTGCGGCTTTGTCACTGACTTTTATCAATGGTGATGGCAGAACTGGGGCCTTGCTTTGTACTGTTGCGTCGCTGTGTCTCACTTGCCCCGTCCATAAGCTGAGGATAATACATACCTCACCAGGATGTGGCTGTGATGGTTGATTGATGTTTGTAGAGCAACTTTGAAATCTTGGATGAAAGCTGTCATTGAAGTGCAAAGTATTATTGTATTGCTAGTCACCAGTGTCTGCTGGGTTATTCCCAAGGTCTGAGGCTGGAGCACTCTCAGTGTTACTACTTGAGGGTGAGAGCTGTTTCAGTGTGAGAACAAGACATATATTTTTGGAGTCCTGTGAAATATAAGAGTGAAATGCCTGTTCTAGGGCAGCGTTAAAAGTCTCTAGGCCTTTTGTCCTATTTTGGTAAAGCAGAAAAGAGTTAAAAATAAGTTTTAATTAAATTAGCAGAATACAGACCCAGGAGGCTTGTATTGATTTGTACATCTTGTGCTAGTCAAATTAAAAAATCATGAACACTTTATTCAACAACTGATGCAATGAATACTGCCTGATCAGCTTACAGAGCTAGCTGAATAATATAAGTGACAAAAAATCCCCCAAATTGTCAGATAAGCTATTTGACAAATATTATTACCAGGGAATACTAGAGTATGTTATAATACACATCAGAAGAGACTGATCACATCTGAAAGTGAATGGGTGAAAATGACACACGTAAGTGTGTTCTGAGGCAACTGTAATATATCCGGATCAAGAGTGAGCTGTGAGCATCCTAAGAAGTCGCAGTATTTCTTTACTAGATTGCCTTATTAGAATGGGGGTGAGGTAATGACTACTTCAGAGGGCCATCTTCTGTGCTAAAAGCTCTAAAATGTAATGTAGCTTTGCAGGTTTTGTTACCAAGAATTGTCCTCAGGGTGGATAAAAATATGAACTTGTTTAAAAAAAATCAGTTTTTTTATTTCAATATTTTTTAAAATCTGACTTTTTATTTATGTTGCTAAAATTATGAACATTTATTTACTTGTGTTTATATTTCTGAATTGTTAGTAGGATATAAAATTTTACATAGTTTTTTTTTTATTAAGAAGTTTCACATTTAAAATGCTTCCATGCTGAAAAAGACCTGCCCAGGGCTTGTGCAAATGCCACAATCTCAAAAAATAGACAAGCAGATCGCTCAATGCTGTATTTGCAACTAGCATCACCTTTCAGTAAATTGAGCTTCCTCGAATCAGGAAAGATGAAATGCTTTGGCTAGAATATACTCTTCTGATGGGGTTGCAGTGTGAAGTCAATGGGATTTGTGCTTCTAAATCACTTAAGTGCTTTTGAAATCCCATACATAGGATTATGGGTTTAGAAGACTAACTTTAGGCTGCTAATTTTGAAAAATTTGGGTCTATATAAAAAAGTTCACAATGACTTCATTAGTGCATTGAAAGTCTAAATAACTTTTTATTGTTAACATTGAAGCAATTTTGTTTTGAGGTGACTAAAATTTTGTACCATTAAGAGAGAAATTTTTAATTAAAATACAATTTTAGCCCATGATCCTGCAAACACTTCTGCATCTGCTTAACTTTAAGCATGTTATGTACCTGCTCAAATGGTTACAGGATCAGGGCCTTAATTTTCTCTTTTTTATTTTTTGGCTACAGCAGTTTTGTAAAATTCAAATAAGATACCCTGCCTATAACTGCATTTAAATTTTAATTAAAAGATGCAATAGCGTAAAATTCAACAAAGTTTTACAAAGCCTCAATATGATTTAAAACTTTAAACATATTTTTTTAAATCAAGTGATTTAAGTCACTTATTTAAATTGCCTTGATTAAAATCACCCCAGCCTGGTTGTGTTTCATGCTAAAGGAGACTGATTTAACAAGAAAATGTTTTGGACACATAGATGGTTAATGTCCTTTTCCATCTTTGTAGGCTTTTCTACAGGTTGGGCAAGAAAATGAAACCGCATTTTTTAGCTGAATTTATAAGATTCTCTCTCTCTCTGCTTGGGAAGAACCCTGTTGTCTTGTTGCCTGACTAGCATGCCTTGCATCATCATAACTTTCTGCACCAGATGTTTCCTTGGTCCCCAACTGACATGTTTACTGCTGTAGCGTCTCACATGTTAATATCAATGTCACAATGAATGAGGTTCTTTTTCAGGACATCTCCGGTGCATTTCTTTCCCTCCTCTTGGTCCTTCACCAATTTAAAGTTCACTCTCTCTGCATTTGCTTGGGGAAGCTGGTGCCTTCCAAAAGGAGGACATGTCCAGTCCTGCAAATCTTCATAATTGTCACCATGTCAAAAATGTAGCAAGGGACAGCTCATAAGCCAGAGAAACAGGGACTGCCTGAGGATCTACCAATACCTTATTAGGGCATGCAGTCATAGTGATTTTGTGCACAATTGTAGGTGCCTAGTTGCACACAAAAGTGGATCTCTGTGTGATAATTAGTGGACCCTCGGAGTCCTTGCACTGCAAACAGTACCACACTTGTAAAGGTCTCTTTCATGGTACTCTGCATGGTACTCTGTGTGTGGTTTGGGAGCTGAGAGAATCCTGCGGAGATGTGAACATATTGTTCCACAGTGTCTATAGCCTTTTTAAAACTGATTCTCAGACCACTAACCCAAATGAGTCAAATAAATCTGCTGTTGCCCAGAGTGCTGCTTCCCAGCTCCACCTCCTGCTGCTGCACCCTCTGTTGTTTCTTGTTCCCTTAAAGGAGCAGCATCTTAGACTGCTCTGTCCCTTGCTTCCCTCCCCAGTCCTGGGAAACAGCAGTACTCTGCTCTCTTGCTCTCATCTACCTTCTTGTGAAGCCACTCTGCTGTCTGATCTCTCCCAGAATCCCTTCTGAAAACTAGCTCCTGGACTTCCGCTGCAAGCATCCCATGCAGTTAAAGGAGCAGAACTGCACAGAGTAAGGAGAAGCCAGCTTGTGGCCCCCATGCAATCAAAGCCTCTGGAAGTGGGGAACAGACAGTGAGGAGGCTGGCAGCTGCTGCGGTCCCAGGATATTGGCCAGGATTCCAGTTCCCTGTGCTGTTCTCAGCTTTGGCTGCGCTTTTATAACTATTTGTTTCTGTGCTGGATTTGCAGTTGCTTTGCAGAGCCTCCCATGTATGATGTGATTGCACCTCTTCGTATGCATAATAGGTCCAGGGTGCCACTGTTCTTTGTGTTGGTGTTATCATGTCCAGGTTCCATAGCAATAGGCTGATGGGGAATCGCTATAGCATGGCCTTTGGATGTAGTCTGCTACCACACTTGTTACATCTGATCTCACTTTGTCTAACTTTGAACCACTTGATCGCTGTATGCGTGAGGGCCAGATGTTTGAGCCCAGCACTGCGAAATGTGTTTCTCTCTTAAGAGAGACGGAGAGGAAGGGGAGAAGACCAAGCAGGGAGTTGCATGGCAAACAAATACAAAGAGACTGTGCAAAAAGGTCCAGAGAGGGGCAAAGAAAAGGTGCTTATGGAAACATAAATACAGTGCACAGCAGGCACTCATGCCATCCTCCTTTTAGGGGGGCTCTTCTACAGAGCAGACGGTTTCCTTTCGCTAGAAAAACACTTTTTTAAAGAATGACATGACTTGAGAAAAATAAGGTGTTAAAAGGGAAAATAGTTAATGAACCCATATTAATTTTGCAAAACGTTTTGAAATCTACATGGGTTCTCCATCCCTGCAGTCAAGTTCTTTAGCCAAAATGAGGTTACAGGCGGTAAGTTGGTGAACTGAATTGCTGGCAGCACTGGAGGGAACTGTTTTTAACTAACCTTCTACAGTGGAGATGAGGTTTTAGGGAGTGGTGGTGTCTAAGTCTTGAATGGAAGGCTTTATTCATATGGAATCGTACCTTCCCCCATGAATAATCCTGTTGACTTCAGTGGGATTATTTGTGGAGTAAGGCACTATTCAGTGAGAGGAAACAACTCCCAAAGTAGCCCAGAGTTGGGATAAAGGTTGTCTAAATCATCGCAGCAAGGCACTCTGGGACTTTAGGGCCAGATACTGCCCCCTTATTCATTGGAACTACTCTTGGAGTAAGGTACTGCTCCATGCAATGAATGTGGCAGAATCTGAGCCTTAGTAAATATAAATATGCAAATCTTGGGCAGAAACCATACCCTAGGTAAGATGACCACATGTCCTGATATTCAGAGCTTTGTCTTATGTGCGTGTCTATTACCTCCCCAACCCAGTGCTGATTTTTCACACTTGTTACCTGGTCACCCTAACGATAGGTGAATAAGTTGAACTGATTAGCATCTTTGTGAGGCAGCATGGCTGACAGGTCATCAGGTACCCTGTTTATCTAGGGTCAGTGTGAGCATGAAGCCTGATCCTGTTTGCTATACATTATTCTTATTTTCCTATTTGATTCTCCTTAAATAACTTTTCTTGCCATAAGAGCAACAGGTCCCTCCATACATTCAAGTCTTAGCCCCATTATTAGTAGCTTTTCATACCTCTTTGTAAAGCAGGAAAAGTACCTCCCCTTGTTCTCCCTGCTTAGAGTAGCTAAATATAGACTTTTTAAAGCACCACTTTAGAGCCTAATCCATACCTTTACCAAGTTTGACACATTGAAAGCAGTGGCATAAGCAGCTGATGCAGCTTTTTGGAGATGTGAATGCTATAATTCTGTTTTACTTGTGCAAATTTATGAGGTTTGTTTAAATTCTCTGATGGCTAATCTGGCATTTTACTGCCTGTAAAATCCTTGACCCTAATGATCTGGATTGTTGTGATAATTTTCCTGCCCTTAATTTTTTTTTCTGTAGATTTCCAAGTCAACAATATAGAGAGCTCAGTTTCTTTTGTTTTTGTTGAAGTATTAGAGCAATGCCAACAGGTACAGCCATATCTATATTTTTACAGAAGAGTCAATTTTTTTTTATCGCCATGCCGACCAGATAATGCTAGCAATACAACTCAGGGGCTGGACCTTCAAACAAATGGGCTAACGTGGTAGAACTTGTTGTGCATTGATCCATTTCTCCTCTTCCTTGCACTATTATAACTTTTAGCATTCACATTATTTAGGGTTCTTTCAGCAGCAAAGTATGTTTTGTATTTTTTTTGGTTGCAGAGCTTAGATGAACAGTTCAAGTCCTAATGAGCCTGGGGTACTGTCACCAAGTGACATTGGTAAAGTGGAGAAAGTCACATAGTGAATCACATTTTGTTATTGCAATGATGTTGAAAAACAATCAAAAATATTTCTGGCAGAAACTGGGACAGCATACTTTGAGATGGTAGTCCATAACCATGCTAAAGAAAGTCATGCTATAGACCACCTCCTAGTGCAGATGTTTTTAATGTGGTAGTCACAGGGTTTGTAATCATGTTAGATATGGATGAGAGTTATGTTAAACTGGGTTTCAAAAATGGTTTCAGGTACACTTTTGCAAACACTAGTGTGGTCAGGGCTTTAGTGCATTTCAGGAGTCAAATATTTCTCCATCAGGTTTTAGTAAGACTCTCCTCCTCCCCCAGATATTACAAGGAGGTGGCCCATGCTGGTACTGGTATAGATGAGTGACTTGGGAGAGCATAATTTTGTTGACACAAGTGGCGCTGTAATAAACCCCTATTACTTGTCTCTGTGAAAGGGAAGTTCACTCATTTTTATAGTGACGGAATACACTCAGCTTTACCAAAAGTCAGTTAAAGATTGTGGATCAGATTCTGACCCACGATATGTCCCCTTTGGGCCACCGGAGCTCTACAGCTGAGGAGTTTCCTGGATCTAGCCCATCTTCCTTCCTCTGGCACAGAGGGCATACCCTGCAGAAGGGTTACAGTCAGGGCACTCTGGCAATCCCTGGCAGGTGTAACAGCCCTTTGGGGCCATTGCAACTAGTGTACGTTAGAGCAAGCCTGAGACTGTGTCATTTGTGTTGGGGACTGAACTAGTCCCTTTGAAGGCAAAGATGGTATAGATCTACCTTTGTCTCTCCCCCAGCCTTGGGTCCTGTGCTGAGCACAGCTTCTGTGGAAGAAGGAATGGGGGCCTGTATCCTTAGGTTCCCAGCCTCATTCATGAAGGACTGAAGTTCTCTTTTCTGTGCTTCAAATTTGCCTTACATAGTCTGGGCTGTTTTAGGCAGAACAAGCATGAAAAAAATCCTGTTTGCCTTTGCTCCTTGTGGAGTTCGATTATTTGGCTGGCTGCTCCCTACTTTGACTGTACAACAACTTCTTATCTCTGGTACTTCATTCCTTTGTAATTTAGTTTTGTTTTCATCCTAGTGCTCTGGTCTGCCATTGGATTACATTCACACAGCGTGCCCGCAGGCTGCACTGTATTGTTACATATGTTGTGACATCCAAAATAATCTCAGTGGGTGTTCCGAGCAGCTGCCACAATGCAACCTATTTCGGCAGCCAAAAATGCAGTGAGCTTTGTGTATCACCCTTTCCTTCTCCTCTTCATAACATTGTAACAGAGATGGAATCTACTTCTGTTGTGCATGTTGTATATTATTGTGTCCCTGCCACTTGCCAACATTGCCTGACCGCCAAACAATTGGCCACTGGTATTTTGTAAAAGGGTTTGTGTTTTGTTTACTGTCTTTGGGGTGAATTGCATTTCCAGAACTGTGTGTAGATGAGAATATTATTTTGTCCCAGCCAGCTAAAGTGGTCTTTGTGAATGGTAGTCAGAGTTTCTACCACTCTGTAAGGGAGGCCAATATTGAACTGGCAAACAAATGTCAGGGAGGCACCTCTTTTGGCACTAGACCAGCTGTGTAGACTGCAGTGACATTTGACATTATGCAAACAGAAGGGGTTCATCGCATTTTGCCTTGTTATACCCTTTGTGATTAACATGGCTCCATATTAATTGCAAAGTAAAATTTTCGGTCACTTTGTATATTTGCACTTTTAGAGCCAGTCTGAGGATGGTCTATTTTTTTTTAATATTCCAGTTGCGTTGGTGTAGAAGAGGAGGAGGCACCAGATATTGACATCTATCATTGTCCGAATTGTGAGAAAACCCATGGAAAGTCTACTTGTAAGTATACATGCTTGATTCCTGCGCCATCTCAAGTAGATACTCTATGTTTAAGCAATGTCTAGTTTCTCAGTGTTTGGTTATAAAAAAGATATATTTTAACTTAAGTGTGTTTCTTACTGTTATATATGGCAGTCCTACTATAATGGGATTCGAAACACAGTAAGGGTAACAAAGATGGGGCACTTGGACTGGGAGTAGGGAGATGTGAATTCATTTCCCTGCTTAGCCTAGCCTATGTAACCTAGGGAAAATCATTTCATCTACCCTGTGTTCAATCTCCCCATTTGTAAAATGAAGATAACACTTCCCTACCTCACTGAGGTGTTGGGGATAAAATGCATTAATGAGGCACTTAGGTACAGGCTGTTAATAGTTTCTGGATAGGTAGATAGATCTGATACAGTCACTTCTAGTAATTACACTATGGCCTTTGTCTTCTGATAACAAGAATAAGAAACACTGTATTATGTCTGGCATGCCCATATGGTTAATTTAATGGCAATTTTGGTGGCCGTTAAAATTTTAGGGTACATTTTGGTTCTTTCTCAGGCAAAACTCCCACCTGTATAAAAAGATTGCTGATGTGAGTGGGGATTTGACCTAATAAAGAACTGCAGGATGTTTTTGCTTTGATCAAATGAATTAAAGAATTCTCTTTACTATTCGAGAATATCCTTCCCCCAATCATTATGAAAAGTTAAATGCTTAATTTACAATCATTTTATTATAAATATGCTACCAATTGGCAGAGATTGTTGCTGTTATGCAACAAACTACAATTAAGAATACGTAGAGGAAAAATATTCCCCTCATTTTCCTCTAGGTAGGTTTGAAAGCATCACCCTGTCTATTTCTCAAATTTGTAGTGACACACGTGCATCAGGAGTAGGTCAAACAAATAACTACAAGTCATCTTTCAAGTGCATCATTTAGCAATAGAATGGCTTGTCTGGAAAAGGAGTGGTATGACTGAAGATGCGCATGGTCAACCATTGCCTTGTTGTGGGAAATAAAGCGTGATTTTACTAGACCTGAGTGAAATTCTTGTGTTACGTTCAAATGTATTTTATGCTTTTCTTGTTTCCACTTGACTGTAAATTATGAATGATGGAAGATACCTCGTCTTCAATGTGGAAAAAAAATCAGACAGAAGAAACATAAGTCTGTAATCAGGAATTAAAAATAAATTACATAAGAAAACATGGGTGCGTAATTGTAGAATTCAACCACTGGCTGCTTCAATAAGAAGATTACAAGAGTAATATACCAATTATGACAAGTAGAATTGAAATAGCAGCTAACTTCTAATTCTTTAAGCAGGTTCTTGGCTTTCCGTTTCTTAACAAAATCTGCCTTTGGCAATATGTCTCTCACAGTCAGTATTGCACAGTATGATAGATATAAAGGTGCTGTATCAAAAACATTGCGACTGCAACAGTCTTTTAACCATATGTGGTTACAGCTGTGGCAGAAGTAGAGCATTCTACTACAACAACAATGCTATAAGGTTTCTTTTCACTGTTTTATCTAAGATTCAGCGTATCATGACATCACAAAATCAGTCATTAGAGTAGAATAGTGTAAAGTCCTGAAGCGTTAGTGCTGAAATCTTAGTTTATTGCTGGAATATCACAAACTGATTTTCTTGATATGTATGTTTATAGTATCTCAAAATGAACAGCAATTTTCAAGAACATTTTTAAAAAAACCCAATGATTTAGTTTCTTATAGCCATAAAATAAAAGGAGTATAAGTCACATTGCAAAAATGAAATGTCAGGGTGTGATCCTTCCACCATTTCATGTGGTGTGTGTAACTGCAAGAGACTGGAAAAATTAGGGGCCAGTCTTGAAGCGAAAGCCAGAACATGCCCTATGTTAAGTTAGTCTGTCAAACAGTTGTGTGCAGTGTGTTCCCGGACTTGTATGAGATTATGAATTTCATTTGTTGTTAACTGTTACAATATATGTGTAAACTAGCTGTGTGATCTTGCTGTATCAATTTTGTATTAAAGGAGTAGGTGTTGTTCCAGATATGATAATCCACTGCCAAGAATTAATTATTGCAAGGCTAGCAAAAAGAAGCACATATTCACTGATTATCTCTCTTATGTAACTTGCATGGATTTTAGCTATATTTATATTTCTGGTAACGCATTCCATGATGTATGCTCTCCAGATGTCAAATTTAAAAATCATTTTCCTTTTCTTACATTCTCCACTTTACCAATGTCACTTGGTGACTACTATTTCAGAAAATTGCTTGTGACATTTAAAGTCATTTTGATTTAATGAAATTTGGAAACACTTCTGTTTGGAGAAAAAATATACATGTTCACAAATATATTTCTGATATTGTTACTTAAATTTAAGTGCTCTATTTAGACAAACTTTGTTCATTTTTATAACACAGGGGAAAACATTTGGCCTGATTTCCTTCACACCAGTGAAAATCTGGAGAACTTCACTGAAATCAGTGAAGTTACTGTGATATAAATAGAAGAGGAATCAAGCTAAAATATTTGAAATAGTGTCAATCAAAAGATAACAAAACGAGTTTATAGATGTCCTTTGGTTCTAAATATATTTATGTACGTTTAAGTATACGTCTGAATTCATGTGGTGTATTCAGCTTGAAACAGAAGTGGGAGAATATAGTTATTAGAACTGGCTGAAAAATCTGATATCTTGATGACATTTTTTTGCACAAAGTATTCTCAAAAAGGAAAAAAAAAAAAAAAAAAAGCTGTTCCAGCCAACTTTTAGTGTTCTGGAAGTTTTTTATAAATTCAAAATTTTGATGGACAAGTTGTGCAAAAATATTTCTGTGGTCTTTGCCAAAGCCCCTCACAACTCTGCATTTTTTTTGGCCAGCTCTGGTAATCGTATATAATTTAAAATTATAAATTATTTTTCTGCTGCAGTTGTTCCCAGAGGCCTGAATCAAATATTCTTCACTGTGGTACACAGACATTCTACAAACATGTAGGAAAAAAAAGTGCCTGATACTGGTTCTGTAATCCCTTCTGGAATGCCATATTACATGATGCAGCATCTAAGAGGGAGATTCCAAATGGGAATTAGGCATCTATAGATTTTTCAATAGGAGTTACCTGCCCTTTGTGAAAATATCGCCCTTAATTGCAATGCTATTTCAGAGTGTGCTGATTGAAAAGAGTTGCAATGAGTATTTATTACAATCTACAGCTTCAGAACTTTGTCTAGAACTTCAGGCAATTGTGAGGACAAATAAAAGAAGGGGTATGATAGAATCCTTTTAATGACACACCTGTTTAGCTGGACCAGTTGATATGGAACAGACCCAGGATGTGGGGAGATGGGTGGGGGTCGTGGGAACGGAAAGTGGGACTGAGTGAGTGGTGTACATGACGGGGTGGATTCCTATGTTACTGGGAGTATTGAACTGATACACTAAGCCTGAGGATCATTCAGATAAAGAACTAGCAGCTTTAAATGACTATATCCAGAGAGCAGCATGGAACTAATAAAACCAGTGTGTGTTGTACAAAACCTGGGAAAGATTCTTTGGTAGATGTTTCTACTTTCAGAGCCCTGGCCAGGACACAGAAGTGACTTTTCCATGTCCCAGGATGTTATAGTTTGGGCCTCTCATCTCCCCAGCTCCTTTGTTAGTCAAAGAGTGAATGTTGGGGGAGGGCGAGGGCTGTGGAAGGGCACATGTCCAATGGTGGTGATAGAGGCAGGTGGCTTTCTTCCACAAAACTGGTTTGAACATTAGAAAAGTTTGAGTTTCCTTTGAGGTTTTGTGAAGTCTCAGGTTTCATATTTTATCCTAAACATCTTGCCCACCTATAGGAACAATATGAACCCAGCGTACGAAAAATGAGTGAAAATTCTGAGAGTAGAAAGCTTAAAATGAGGGAAGACTGCATTTCTGATGCCAGTAATTTCCTACCACAGTAAACACCCCACGTGAGTCTAAAACAGGAGCAGCTGAGAGATTTAATGCTGATTATTGGTAAAAACTGGAATGATTCTTCTTGGCCAGTGTTAAGTGATTGTTGAAGAGAAAAGTCAGAAGCAAGTTGACATGTGACTTGATTTGACTGTGCATATTTCAGCTGATCCCATTTCACTGATCAACTTGCCTAAATGTCTGCCACTCATCGAGAGCATGAGCCAGGGACATTCAGCTCTGCCCTGTGAATGTAGTATGAGTCTGGCTTGAATTCTGAAGCATAGTAATGAAAGACACCCCAAAAACTGGTGGATGTGAACTTGCATCTTTTTACACTGAACATGGATATGAGATTTTCTTGCCAGAATGAGGCATTTTATAGTTAGGGCCTGATCCAAAGCCACTTGAATTCAGTGAAAAGATTTCCACTGCTGTAGGCTCAGGCCCTTGGAGAGGAGTGGCAAAGAAAGAGCATGTTCATAATCTATGCTACAAATTGAGAGAGCAGAAGAGAAGATTTTTGGGAGGTTTACAATAAAGATGAAGTGTGTAGTCCGGCAAATACAAAATGTTATCCGAAGCCTGCATTTGCTTAATGTTTGCGATAGCCGTAGAGCTCAGCAATTATCCGTCTGGTTTCCCTTATGTTACAAACGAACACGGTTCAGTATGTAATAGATCTTCAGGCTACAGTGTAATTGTCTAATGGTGAATCAGAACACAATGTTACAATTAACAGTGCGGCGTAGTGGGCTTCTCTTTTCTTGGCTTGCATAGAAAGAACTACTAAGAACTTTCTCTCACTGAATGCCTAATAAAGATCCCCTACTTAGCGTATGGTGCTGTCCAATTCACTCTCTTTCAGTGAAAAAGAAAAGAAATTGGCATAAACACGACACTGGACAGTCAACAGAGGTCAAACCTGTACAGAATGGGAGTCAAGTCTTTATAAAAGAACTTCGAAGTCGAACTTTTCCCAGGTAGGTTATTCAGCTACGTAAGTAAAAGTGCGATTACTCTGATGCATATGGCCAATTATAATTTGTGCTCAAGTGAAGGAAGGGCTGTGGTGAATGTCATTTGCTTAGTTTATATACAGCATAGGGAGAAGAGTGAATGAAAGAGAATTCCCCATGTGAACATTTGCTATGTAAAGACCTAGTTTTAAGCTAATTTCACAGATTGTCATGATGTGTAATGGCCCGAATTCTCCTCTCAGTTACATTGGTGCAGCACTATTAAAACAGGTGCTTTCCCCAGTTAGCTGGGTCCTGTTCCCTACTAACAACTGTAAAACGGGTGCTGCACGGGTCCTAGGAAGAAGTGGCATCTGGAAGGAATCCTATTACTTTATCTTTAAGAATCTGAAGCCTTACAGAAAGAGGGATGCAGCCTCCACCCTCACCCAGCCAATAAAGAATGAGCTGGGAGAAGGGGGCAGCATAAATTCTGTGTCCACAGGCATAGCAAATAAGAAGGCTCCTCTGGGTCCTGAGTTATCAGGGAGAAAACAGCAGCAGAGGAAGTTCTGCCTATTGAACTCTCCTTGCTTGAGAGTGGAAGGGCTGACTGGGAAGAGGGCCAGGTGGAGGAGTAACTGCCTGAGGCTCTACAGCTGGCCTAAAGTACAACTCCAGCTTCAAGGAGGAATTGCTAGGAGACTCCTGTCTTAAGAGAGGGACACAGGGATTGTCTGAAGTGCAGCCTAGCTCTAGTCTAAGAGAAGGGCTGGAACCTCCTGAGCAGAGGGGGAAATTGACTGAGAATCTTGCATGGACCCAGAGAGGGCATGGATTTGAGCAGCTAAATAAGTGAGTTGCTCACTGTAGAAGGGGTGAATAAATCAGACCCCACAAAGAGTGGTTGAACTAATCTGCTGTGAAAAGACCCAAGGGTTGCTGAGTGCAACGAGCCTTCAGGGCCATGACAGGCCACAAGTGTGCATGCTGGAATGGCACACCTATGACATTGCCACGCAGTAATATTTAGGTGAGAAACCTGATGAATTACGTTCAGTGCTCAAGAATAGTGCAGACAGAACAGAAAAGTGTCCACATCCTTAGTTGCTAGAGTAACAAAAACGTGTTTGAGGTATTGATAGTGGGATCTTACACATTTATTTTGTAACTCTGTATCTCTATTCATCAGAATGCTTATTTTTTCTTGTTCTTTGTAGCAAAAACATACCAAAAAATATTGTCGCAAGAAGTCTGGAGTGGTGTGTACAGTTACCCTTTTCATGCCTAGATCTTTATTTCTTTGGTTAACTAGGCCTTTGGCTTACCTTTGCCTTGGCAAATTTCTGTGTTTAAACACCTTCTTGCTCAGATAGCATAACTTTGAAAGTTATGCTGAAGTTTTTGTCTAGTTAGGGTGAACAGCTGCTTCTCGTAAATCTAACACTAAACAAAAAGAAATTCATAAACATTAATAAAAGTTGGGTACCTACAAATCAAAACAGGCGTAATTAATAAGCTTGTTAATTGCAAATTTGCACATAGCCTGTGTGGGATTTATGTATAAATAAGCCCCAAACTTTGGTTAGGGAAACTTCAACGCAGACCTGAGACCGGTGCTAGTGCTGCGTGTTGGCTTAGGGTCTCTCGGTCGTCGCCTGCCTGAAGTTCCCGACGACTGAAAGCACCCTCGCTTAGTAGAGCTGGCTTGTTTGTATCCTTTATTTGCCTGCTATGTAATAAATAGTCTGAACTCTTCCTCACTTGTGTGCTTATTGCCTCTTTATCCTACAAACCTTAATCGACTGGCAATACATTCTTTTACGCGGATCTAAATAATGATTGAAACTATTTCACAATCATGTTTGGAGGCAAGTAGTGTGTACTCAGTAAATACAAAAGTTCTATAATTTATGGAGAAGATTGCTTTAATTTAATGTGTCTGCCCCCAAATCATTACTCTATGGGGAATCATCTGCAAATTTATTTGCCAAAGCTTCTCTTTTGTGAACATTGCATATAGATATATTTTGCACTTAACTCAATGCTTAGCAATTTTATTTGTTGATTTTAGACCTTTGAACTCTTTCGTTTTCAGCTTAGCTGTTTTTGGACTGGCCACTTAAAAACTATGTTTACCAAAATTTGTAGCTTTTTAGATTTTAGATTTTAAATCCAAAAACGACCATTATGGTAATCTAGTCTGACCTCCTGCTTAACACAGGCCACAGAATTTCACCAAAGTGGTTCTTGCAATTATTAGGTGAAACACAATAGAATATTCAACAGATTTAAAATATCAAGTGGTCACATTTAAACTGCTTAGTTGGAGCAGATTGACAAATTCCTTCTCAGACTTCTTTTTTGGGAGTCTTTGTTGGATCTCTTCAACTGCCAGTCACTCCAGGGGGAGGTGAAGGCACTTGGCACCTTAAAAGGGGGTGATCAACACCTTGAGGGACCTGGCACTGATTTATTCAAATCAGGAGTCTGACTTTCACCTGGTCCATGTTCATGTGCATCCACATGTGTGCTCCCAAATCAGGGAGGTTTGCATGCAGTTGTAGCTCTTGAATTTGCATCTTTCTTGGCTTTGAGTCATTCTACAGCTTCTGTAAATTTGGCCCTCAGTTTGTTTTCACCATTTTCCGCTCAAGATGGATTGTGCGTAATAGAGAACCCTCAGTGCTGAAGCAGAGGTTCCTAGGAGGAGTTTGCAAACAGTTCATCACAGGATTTATCCCTCAGCCATTTACAGTTGTGATGTTAGTAAAATAAACAAACAAAAAACTTTTGAGGCCTTTGCTATTTTAAGACTGACTTAATAATGAAAATAATTGTTGCAACTGAAATCATCAGACATTCACAGACCAAAACCCACACTAACTGTCCAGATCCGACAAACCCACAAAGGGGCTTTTTTTAATTTTTAAGTTGAAACCTCTTGCCTGCATCATAGCACAAAGCTGAGGTGAAATTGTGTAACTGAAACCCACCTAAAACCATAAACCTTGTGGTCAAGGAATCCAAGGACCGATTGAGATCAGAGGAAATAGGGAGGGGAGAACCAAAAAAGAAAACGGGACAAAAATGGAACTCTGCATTGTGATAATGTGCTCATTTCATTCCCTGTGTTCCGGGCCTAAAGAGAGTTAACTTTGTCAACTCGATTTTACACTTTTATTTTGGGTCTTTACTGATTTCTTCCCATCTCCTCCCCAGACAACAAATCGGTATCTCCCTAGGGTCATATATTCAATACATTAAACGAAACCACTAAAACACTTAAAAAAATTACATTCAAAATCAGCCTGCTGGTCCCAAAGTACATATTAAAATATCACGACAGGCAATGAGTTTGGATATCTGGGCAGAGCTGCTCTAGAATGTGATGGTGGAGATCAGTTTGGAGGCATGGGTGGTGGCACAGAGAGGGAAATGATGAGTTTGAGATGCTTGGACCCATATTCTGGCGCTCGGTTGGGTATTTAGGAGAAAGGGGTGGTGAGAGATTATTTCACCAGGGCTCAGTAATACATATTGTGACTGGCTTATCCTGGCTGACTGGGATTCTACTCATACATTATTAATACTAAAGTAGCATTAAAATGAAAAAAACTAAATCCCACAATTTTCAGGTGCTTCAACCTAGCTGACAAGGTCTCTGTTTCTGAATAACAGCTGCCAACTGCTCCGGTGGATACGGAGCTCCTTTCATGGAGCGCCTTCCTATCTGTGAGCTTCTGTGGGCTCTTACGGGGCCAAATTCATTGGTGACTTGGACATGTGAGGTACGTGTGGGGTGTCCCTGGGCTGTGACTCAACAGTAAGGGTTTAAGTGATAAACCAATGTAATGTGAACCAATTGGGCATTCACTGGGTGAATAAACGGAATGTAATTTCTATACCGAGTGGCAGAGCATGTATAGCAGAAAAGTGACAGGAAGATTTAAAAGAAGAATATAAATCCTCCAACCCATACTTTATCTGGCAGTTTTCTGTTAGTTACTGTTCCTACTACATCTCTCCTATTTGCACCTCCTTAACATGTGTAGATTACCATAATTTTGCATTCCCAAATTGGTGCAAGTTGCACAACTTATGTCTCTTACACTCCTTTTATGTCCCATTTACATTCATGGTGTAACTTTTGTATCACTAGTGAATTTGTCCGAGGACCTTTTATGGGACCTGCACCTGTTTACACCAGTGACAGGTGAATTTGGCTCATTCCATTTAACACTTTCCTGTAATTTAATGTCTCCACCCTTTGCTTCTTGTTCCTGGTTAAATAGTTCCTCTTCAAGTTTGCAGGCTGCATAGAGTTTAGGTAGAGTTCATCTTTAGCTAAGTATCTTTTACCTCAAGAGGTATCCTTGTTCCTTAAAGCATAAAACCCCCCATGAGCTAATACCACCTCATCTGCACCTTGAGGCACCAGATATCCATCCAGGCCTAATAGCACTTAATTTCTCAGAAGGCCATCTCTGAGAATCTGCTCCGTGACTTACTACTTTGGTCCTTAGATAGATCAGAATCTCAAGGCTCACTCTTTGCACCTTAATGGCATCTAGGTGCATGAGAAGCACTGTCCTTACTAGCCCTGGCTTAAACTGTATCTACCAAGGAAGTAATATCTGCTACACGAACACATACCTGGCAACATACCATATGGATCTGTTATGATCAGAACACACACTTTTTTGTGTGTGATTTCTGAAAAAATCCTCTTCCAGTGCCCTTACCTGTTTTAATAATAACCTGAAATATTCCCAGTAGGAATTATTCAGTTTACTTCTTGATTGTCTTCCACTAATTTAACCAGTTCCAAGTACTGTGTAAAAGGCTCCAGAAACAGCCAGGGCCCTTAGAATGATTACCACTGTCTTCATCTTTTTTCTGTACGTATCTAGTCCTCTTGTCCTCCAAGCATCCCCTCCTCTGGACAGCTGGCATGGCCGTCTGGCTAAAGAATGTATCAATAAACTTCTCACTTTCTCCAGTGTGAGGGTTTCAAATGGGTTCATGAATCCTGGGGGAAGTTAACAATTCCTGAACCTCGTTCATCTGACACTGAGTGCACTTTCAGCTGGCACTAAGCTATCCACATTGGAGCTTGATCTCAAAATCTACTCACGCGTGCTCAAAAAGTACCAGATCCTGGTACTCAGAGAGCTGCATCGTTTAAACTTCAGAATCCCATCACGAATGTCCTGCTTAGAACAACAAAGAGCCTAACCGCTTGCCTGTATTCAAAACAAACCCACCTTTCAGCAAACAACTCCAGTCAGGACTATGCCGTAGTTATATCTTATGCACTGACACACTGATAACCTACAGTAAATTGAGTAAGTTGTTCTGGACTTCACCATGGCAGTATTAGTGTTTGTATACTTGCTTTAGACGTTATTAACACAGTCAGCTGTAGTTCAGAACTAACACAGAAGAGGGCAGTCAAACATTAGTCACACGTGTCCACAAGTCACTGGAGTTGTATTGAAGGGTTTGTTGTTCCCCCTCCCCGCCTTGGTACAAGTATGAATCTCCCATTTGTGTTTTGGCTGTTGGTGCCTGTGTGACCACTGTGTTTGGGAGAATAGCTCTCTTGGTACACAGAGTAATGTACTATTAAAAATATCTTCACTGGCTTAAAGAATTTTCATACTTGTCCAAGTAACTAATTTCCCCATTTGCTTAGGTAGACTCAGAGGAGAAAATAGATTTGTTAGATGCTTTTGCTAAAGGACTGTTACTATATGGAGACTCGTAATTTAGAATCGTTAATCATTTTTCACAGCAATCATGCCTCTGAAAATGTTTGTTTGTTAAAATATTTTAGTAGTGAGAAGCTCCAGAGGTTGGATTTCTGAAACTTCTGAGTTTAGTTATCTAAATTTGGCAAAACTGCTGGATTGTACCAGTTTTTGTTAACTGCTGCAAGACCTTAGTGTTTGACTATGAGTTTTAAAGAGTTTAAGTGAACAAGTTCCCTTAAAGTTACATAAACATTTTGAATGTTGGCTTCTTTAAACTGGAATATTGAACACTGTTGATGTGTCTGCATTGAGCCCTGATAACTGTTCTCCACACCCACTGAAGTTGGTTCATTAATACAAAGTGTTACCTTTGATGTTTTTAGCAGTTTAGGCACACAAATTTATTCCAGAATATTTAAGCATGCTTCACATATTTTGCAATAAATTGATTTATGATTTCAGTCTTATTCATATAATTGGAGAGTTGCAATCAAATGTGAACCTGAATAGAGTTCAGTGGAATGCATTTAGCTATCTAGGCACAAAGAGGCCGGATTCTTCACTACCTTCCCCCTTGTATAGTCACTTAAATCTATTCAATTAGAATGGTAGTATTTAACATGCTGCTTGAAAAGGTGTGAATGACTACACAAGGTGCTAGGAGTGGAGATATAGGCTTCCACTTTCTAGCTGTTATGTATTAATTTCCAAAAGACTTCAAGATTTATTGCTGTTCCTGGATTGGGCTTCTCTTCAAATAGATCAAGGTTTTTGGCTTGATTCTCAGATGCCCTGAGCACTTACAACTTTGATTTAAGACAGTGGGATTTTTGAGTACTTGGGAACTTTACAGATCATGCCCTTAATAAGAAAAGAAATATAATAATTGTAGTGGCAACATGCAAAATCTTACCTTTTGTGACCAGTGAATAACTGACTATAATTACTGGGCAGAATTATACCCTCACCTGGAACTGAAAGAAGAATTTGTTTATTAAATTTATCAGGGAAAAGTTGTAAGTTAGAATTGTTGGATAAACAAAACAAGTAAACGTGTGTGTGTGTGTGTGTGTGTGAGAGAGAAAGAAATGTAAAACACATGCAGCTACTAGCTGTTGAAATAATGTGCTTTTGACTGCCTTTGAATACATGTACTTACATATATAATGGGATGACATATTAAACTGACAGTCACGAGATCCAGAATACAAAATTAATATTCAGTTTTGACACACACCATAACTTCTTTCCTATTGTTTATAGTTTCCAATAGCAAAATTCACATTACACTATTAAAGGTGCCTAAGGGGCTTAAGTGTTCAGTTTCCATTGAGTTGCAATGGGATTTGGGCATCTAACTAACATATGCTCCTTTGAGAATCCCGGCATTTCATCAGTAGAAGTAGAAGCCACGGACATTGTTTTGGATTGTTTCAAAACTATCAAGCCACCTGATTAAACAAGCAGTTGATACTAGGGATAAGTTATCAGTGGCATCTTATTGCTTACAGTGAGTTTTATATAATTGTGTGCTAATCCTTTCAGTAAAAAAAAATCAAAAAGATGCTGAATTTGGATGCGAAATATCTTAGCACGGTAACTGTGTTTGTGTTTCTAGTGCTGAAGATGTGGTAGTCAAAGTGACCGGAAGCCAGCTAACAACAGAGTACTTGGAAGAAAATGGATTCACAGAACCTATCCTGGTTCCGAAGAAGGATGGCTTGGGCTTAGCGGTACCCGCACCTACATTCTACGTCAGTGACGTTGAAAACTATGTTGGTATGTATTTGTCTAGAGAATGGCGTAATATTTGTTTGCTGCTGCTTTCAGTCATGCCATTTCAGCCTCGTCCTGTCATGGGCAGAACTGCACAGCCAGGTAGGAGAGTGCTCACACTGCTGCTCAATTCCCAGGATCAGACGTACTCCTCCCTGAATGCTCTGCCGGCTCTGATGCCCAGATCAAAGAGTGACTTTGATCTGCGGCTGCTCCTCCTCCCCTCTTCTCTCCACCCCCATTGTACAAAATCAGAAGAACTCTCTGTGTGATTCCCTCCTCCCCCACACTCTCATCATTTGCGTCTCTGAGGGAAGGTGAGATTTGATGGGCCAGATCCTCAGCGGGAGTAAATCAGTGTCAGTGGAGCTAATCCCATTTATGCCAGTTGAGGATAATATCACTGGCATTTGTCCATTAAAAGCAAATGGGAGGAAAATGATGATAAAATAACGTCAGGCCGCCTTAAACATCACCAGGAAGGAAAAAGGAGACAAACACAGGCCCCTGTTAAAAAGCAGGATCTCGCCTGAATTCCATAGACATGCTGGCCCTGATGTTCAGATCTGGCTGAGTTGGGTTTGGGGCATGACCCTATGGGAAGGGGCAATGGTGTCTGTGTGCCACCTTTTTACTCCTCAGATTCCCAGGGCCGTGGGATTCAGTTCGGCCTTTTCGCATAAGCTGTAGCAATCCCTGAAGGCTTCTCTGTCTTCCTGCAACCGATAGTGGCCCAGATGGCTGATGCAGTAGCTGGGGCTTGCTGGAATGTCCCACTCAACACACTGGCACACTCCCTGTCCCTATGGATCCTTTCAGCTGCACAAATAGGCCAGTTTCAAGGCTGCTTTGTGCTACTGGAGTGGTGAAAAGGATGCTCAGGTAGGGTCAAGGTTCTGTCCTTAAGGGTCTGATTCTACTTTGCTTTGCCCCTTGTGAAGTCGTTCATACCTGTGCAAAGTGGGTGGGAAATACTTCCATTGGGATTGGGTAGCATTTTGTGCAGGCAAAGTGACCTCACAAAGTGTGAGGAGGGTGGCTGTAGAGATTCTGTGGCCCTTTCTATAAAATTATGGTAAGAATTTGCTCAGTGAATTTCTCTTCCCACTGCAGTGCAGTTCTGTGTACTGGCTGGCTGCCACCCTCTGTCCAGAACTGACTACATTTAAGTGTTGTGTTAGTTTGCAAAACATCTGGTCTTAAAATAAGAACTGGGCTAAATGTAAAATGTTGCTGTCATCCCTCATACTGCAAGGCTCCCAAACTTCATTACACAGTGGTAACTTTTAATTACTAGTTAAACCACAATTGTTTGCTGGGCAAATCCTGTGTTTCAGAGAGAGTGAGAGCAAGGCTTTTCTTTTCTGTTGCACTGCAGAGCACTGTGTTCCAAGAAGCAGTCGTCATGATATTGAGAAATTGGTTCTCCAAAGTATGTCCTAACTAGGGCTTTCAATTAATCGCAGTTAATTCAGGTGATTAACTCAGAACAAATTAACTCTATTAAAAATTAATTATGATTAATTGCACTGTTAAACAATAATAGAGTATCAATTTAAATTTATTATAAATATTTTGGGTGTCTTTCTACATTTTCAAATACAGTGATTTCAGTTACAATGCAGAATACAAAGTGTACAGTGTTCACAGTGCTCGCTTTGTTATTTTTGATTACAAATATGTGCACTGTATAAAAAAGATAAACAAAAGAAATAGTATTTTTCAATTCACCTCATACAGGTACTGTAGTGCAATCTCTATTGTGAAAGTGCAATTTATAAATGTAGATTTTTTTTTACATAACTGCATTCAAAAACAAAACAGTATAGAACTTCAGACTCTACAAGTCCACTCAGTACTGCTTCTTGTTCAGCCAATCACTGAGACAAACAAGTTTGTTTACATTTACTGGAGATAATGCTGCTCTCTTCTTATTTATGATGTCACCTGAAAGTGAGAACAGATGTTCACATTCCACTGTTGTAGCTGGTGTTCAAGGTATTTATGTGCCAAATATGTTAAACATTTGTATGCCCCTTCATGCTTTGACTTGTAGATTATACTAACTTTTGTTTATCTTTTTTAGTGCAAATATTTGTAATAAAAATAATAATGTAAGCAGTGACAGAGTCCTGTGGTGCCTTAAAGACTAACTAAGGTATTGGAGCATAAGCTTTCATGGGCTAATACCTGCTTCGTCGGATGCATCCGACGAAGTGGGTATTAGCCCATGAAAGCTTATGCTCTAATACTTTAGTTAGTCTTTAAGATGCCACAGGACTCTTTGTCACTTCTGCAATTCCAGACTAACACGGCTACCCCTCTGATTCTTGACAATGTGAGCAGTGTACACTTTGTAGCCTGTGTTGTAATTGAAATCAATGTATTTGAAAATGTAGAAAAATACCCAAAACATTTATACTTAATTTAAATATTCTACTATTGTTTAACAGTGCGATTTAAATGGCGATTAATTTTTTAATCATTTGACAGCCCTAGTCCTAGGTGACTACTGCCATCTCACCATGTATCAGACATACAGCTAGACTGAGACCCTCTGCCCGTACAAGGCATTCCAGCTTGCTGAGTTCAGCTTTATAGCAGTCAGTATTGTTAGGCTTTTTGTGGTTTCATTGCTAATGGTCATTTGCACTAATCTGGCGATATTCTCCTGCTATCTCACTTTCCTGATCATCTGGCTGACTTCCTCAAGTTCTTCCCAGACTCCAGCCGGTTCAGACCACTTCAGCACACACCTCCAAGTGATCACTTGGAGCTGTCCTGAAGGAGCTCTGTAACCACTTCAAAATTTGTTCTCCTTGCCTTCAAAGCCCTCATTCCTCCATCTGTCTCCAGAGTCCAAACTTGTCTGCCCTTCCACCTCACCCAGTCCCCGTGCTACTTCACTTGCTTCCTTTCTCTCCTCTCTGCCATGACTCTGCACCTCCATCCCCCCTTATAAATAATGCAAAATCTGCCCCTTCTCCACTATAATCAATTAACTGCCAACTAGTGTATTAATGTGTATTGTTATCAGCCCTTGGTGTTTCTCCATGTCTGCTGTCCCTCCTCAGCCTCACATAGGGTGACCAGATGTCCCAATTTTATAGGGACAGTCCTGATTTTTGGAACTTTTTCTTATATAGGCTTCTATTACCCCCCACCCCGTCTCGATTTTTCACACTTGCTGTCTGGTCACCCTAGCCTCACACCTTCCTCCTGTAACATATCCATAGTCGTAATGGTTGTGTACAGTGAGAGAGTTGCACAAACAACAGTGTATTAAAATAGCCTTAAGTTTACTGTAATTTCCATCCTCTCTAGTCTACTTGAAGCATATTTTTGCTTGTCCATCTGCTGTCCATAGCAGACTTTATTGTTTGACCTGAGTGCTCCTTAACATCTGCTGGCTTTCTCCCAGCCTCTAGCTAAAACAACCCACCCTTCTTACATACAAAAAAGCTCTCTCATAAAAAGCCAAGTTGGAGAGGAACACAGGCTATTTAATGTGCAAGCTGGAACTGGTTTCTGTAGAGAATGGGACAAAACAAATTCCTGGTGTAACATTAGTGTAATTTGGCTTTGATGGGATTATACCAGGGAGGAATTTAGCCCATTGTTTCTATGGTTTTCCATAGGCCATAGAAGAGTCCATTTAAGAAGCAGCAGAGGAGGAAGTAATTTTTTCAAACCAAAGAGCCAGACAAGTTGTTACTGTGCTGGCATTATGCACTAAAAGCTGTGTTGTGACTAAATAACTGATTTATTCTATATCTGCCAAAATGTGAAAACTATAAACAGGGACATTGGGAGAGAAAATTAAGGCTACACATTTAAACTCCACTGAATTATAGGACAGTAGGGTCGCTTTTCAGGACAGCAGAATAGAGAAAATGGTAACTTGTTGGCTTAAAAATGGGCACTCATTAAGGGTTGTTAGAGTTCCTGGGCCTGACTCTTCCTACACTTACATCATTTTTACCCTGGTGTAGCTCCACCAGCTTCTGTTGAGTTACTTTTGGGTAGCGTTATCACGGGAGTTCTGAATCAGGTCCAGTTTCTTTCAGATGAAATGCAGAATGGAGGTTTTGGTGACTTGTTTTCTGTGTTTGGGAAAAGATGGATTTTTCTGTAGTTTTAACAAAATGAACCAGAAAAAATAAGATTTTTTTAGGTGCACTTGTTACTTCAAATGACTGTACTTTAGAAACAGGAACAATGTTAGATGGCTGATCTTTGTTGATAGCTAACATTTATTTCAGTTTGCCAAATTGAAAATTTATTATAAAAATAATGGGAAAAGAAACAACTAAAAAATGAGTTGTGCTGTATAATATCCCTAATATCCTTGTATTATATGGTACGACGGGAAAATGTAAATGTTAGTTAATCACATAGGGTTGGTTTTGCAGAGCTATTTCATTGTGGATTTCCATATGATTCTGATTATGCTACTGTGGAAATTACACAATGAAATAAGTAAAGAGATTAAATCTAACCTAACACCAATCTTTTTCAGATAAAATCTTTTAAACTGGAAAGCTCAGAGGAGATAAGTATAAAACCTGATGTTAATATAACCTTAAGATTATATTGGTAAACATGAAACAGTTGGGAAATGCAGAAGTTAAGGTGCTTCTAGAAACTTTAACTCACCCATTCATTGTACATAATGGATCCAATCCTGCATTCCTAGTGATCTAAAACTCTCATTTTCTTTTGGCTTTAATTTCTTAGGACCAGAAAGAAGTGTTGATGTCACTGATGTCACCAAACAGAAAGACTGCAAGATGAAGCTGAAGGAGTTTGTTGATTACTACTACAGTACCAACAGGAAAAGAGTTCTCAATGTTACTAACCTGGAATTTTCAGATACAAGGTAAGAGGGAATAATGGACCAGCCCACTCAACAGATCCTGGAACCACTCCCCCTGTAGACTATGGTGTCCTAAAAGCTCCATGAGATTTGCGAGTGGAGTTTTCAGTCTAATCTGGCCTCTCCCACAAGTTTCTCCTCAGGAGGAGATGCTGTGACCTCAGCATACTGATTTCACAGTGAGTCTGAATCTCCACTGCCTTGCCCATTGTGTGGTCAGTTAGGGCTTGTCTACATGGTAAAGTTTTACCAGTTATATCAATGAGATATAGTTATGCTGCTATAACTCCACAAGTGGACACTTCTGGTGAACGAGTGGCTTTTCTCAGCGTTGCTTAAATTCCTTCCCAAGTGACGTAAGCTACACCAAAAATGACCTGGGGAGTTATACTGGTCTAATGAATGCTTAAATTCACACCTTCAGTTATACCAATATTTTTTCCCATGTAGACAATGCCTTAGATCGTAACATGCTACCAGATAAAAACAGGTGCATCACACGGCCACTTTGCACATGACTACACAAGGCGCGAGGCAGTGGTCTGTCCGTCCTGATGCATTTCTGATATCATATTGGATACTTATATAAAACAAGTCAAATATTGGCAGGAGGACCAAAAAAAAAAAAAAAAAAGAGATAAGGCAAAGGCATAATGAAACTGTGGAGAGTTGTGTAGATTAACAAAGTCCTTCACATGAACTTCTCAAGGGATGGGGGCAGGAGGGAAGGTCTTGTTTTCCAAGCTTGTTTCTGACACAATAGAAATTTTCTGTGATGTAAAAATTGTAATTAGAGAAAAGTTTCAAATGTAAGATCTCTCCTGGACAAGGCTCTGTTTTTGCATGAAGTGCAGCTCCCAGCACATTATCAGTGTAAAATTAATAAACAACATTAGTGATAATGTATCGCAGCCTATCAGCCATGTGGATCCTCAGAGCGAATTCTTCACTTCAAAACGAGAGAGAGCAAACAAAGATCTTGTACTGTTGATAAAGTGTTGAGCTGAAGTCTTTTTGCCTCTTAAACTGAGCTTACCACAAATTAGAACCTGGCAGAAGCAAAATGCACTTTCAGGTTTTTTTTCTTTTTTTTTTTTTAAATGAACAAAGCCAGAATGAAAGGTGGCAAATGGTCTTTGGAAATCTACTGTAAAATAAAATTATCCATAGCACCTGAGAGTCAGTGGAACTTGGACTCCTTAGTCACGTTGATACTTCTGAACATTTTACCCTCAGTCTGTTATCCTTGATTACATTTTTGTGAGTGTCCCCAAAAGAACAGTACTAAAATGATGGGTACGCAAGTCCTTGATAGATGTTTGGTAAAGCTATCCTTGGCACCCGTAGACATTGGACCAGATTCTGATTTCAGTACACTGGTACAAATGTAGTGCAACTCCACATGGATTAACTCCACAGTGGAGTTATTCTGGTTTAGTTCAGTTCAGGGTTTAATGAGAGCAGGGTTAAAGTGAATATAGTCTGGGGATTTTGTGGAGGATGTGAATGCCTCTGCTTCAGTGTTTGCAGGTAATCTGTTATCTCTTTGACTGCAGGTTCATTCTGACGTTGACCTTATATGACAATGACACTGGCTTGAGCACACGTATTTGTTAGTTTCCCTATGTGTCCCTGCTGTAGCACTGATGTGAAGCTTGCTGCAAAATTTAGTGATTGAATGAATTTCAGTTTTATAAACCTCGGAGGTGGGGAATCTTCCTCCTTGCACCGGGTTTCATGTTGTGTTTTAGGCTCTTAACAGTCCACTCTATACCTGAAAGTACAAATTACTGTTTTTTGGTTTATGCAACTGTGTTCAGGACCTGGAGTGAGATTATACCCAGAAGTAGCTTCAGTGAGGGAGATGAATTTATGCTATCCTGACTCTTATGCAGTCACATGAATCCTTTAGATTTGCCTTGTACTCCTTCTAGGTAATCTAGACATGTATAAAGAAAATGTCACTGGGAAAGGACCCTTTATAAAGACCACATCACTATAGAGAAAATGATGAGCTCCAGCAGAAAAATAAACAGATATGATTTTAGAAGAACATTCCATCTTGCTGAAAAGAAAGAAAAAACAATAATAATTAACACAGACTAGAAAAAGGCTGAAAGATAATTGCAAGTTCATTTATTTTAATATCCAGAGCTCTCTTGCCTATGCTCTCTTGTATTTATTATTTTAGTGATTTAAGCTTGTTTCCACATAAAGAATCTAAAGTAATTTCAGAGTTCAATGATTATAAGTATTTTCAACAGGGATTTCACAGCTTTCCACTTTTAAGAGGCAACAATGCTGGGAGGTCTTTTATCCTCAGGATTGCTGGAGCCATCACTCATATGCTGCTGATTTAGACATCAACTACCAAATATTTTATTTCTTAACAAAGACAGTGACATTTTAATTGAATCTCACACTCAGTCTTTCCCTGCCATTTTAACTGGAACTATGTTATCAGGCTCTGATGGTGAGCATAAATGATACATGCCAGGCAAATGGGAGCATATAATTTTAGATTGATGTTCAAATGCTCTCATTTAAGTGACATTTTAAAGTGCTCTGTGTTGGAAAAACAAATATTTGTTCTAAGTTTTGACCCTGTTTAAGTAAACGGTTAATTTAGTTCCAACACTACGTAGTCACTTTTTCACTTCTTCATGTCAACTTGTGATTGAATATGCTTGGAGGATCTCCCTGAATAACACTTTCTCCTCATTTGAAGTTTTTGCAAAATCACTGAGACCAGAACTGGCTCAAGCTGTCATTAATTGTATTAAGAATAGCCAGCTGACTTTGCCAAGAAAAGGAGTGATTTCTCAGCCCACCTGCACTCCTCCGATCTGTGACATAAAAAAGTAACATGCCTACTGTATGCCACAATATGATCGCTAAACCTAAACATCACAATACTGACACTACAAACTAGGAGCTAATTAAACAACATAAATACTGCTAGCAGCACAAGTCCACAGACCACTAAAGGATCAGCATATTTCATGAAGAGATTTAAACCTCACCAACTTCTGCTTGTGAACATTTTTCAGCTTATTGTAAAAATATAGTTTCCTTATGCCTGAAATATTCCAGATCAGGTTCTGATCTTAATTACTTTGCTCTAAATTCAGAATAACTCCATTGATAGGTATGGAGTTACTCCAGGTTCAGATTGATGTAACAGATCAGAATCCAGCCCTTCTTTTCTGTACATGATGGATATTTTGATCATTATTAAAAAGCTTTTTCATTCCCTCTGTTAAGAATGTCCAGTTTTGTAGAGCCACCAGACATCGTTAAAAAGCTGTCTTGGGTGGAGAATTATTGGCCTGATGATGCTCTGCTGGCAAAACCAAAAGTGACCAAGTACTGCCTGATATGCGTGAAGGACAGCTACACAGATTTTCACATAGACTCTGGAGGGGCATCGGCTTGGTACCACGTACTGAAAGTAAGGAGTTACATTTTACTTCCCATTGAATAACCAATTCAATTCTTAGACCATCGTTAAACACTTCTGAGCTCTATGGCTAAGATAAAGTGTAACAGTAATAAAACTATAGGGCCAGGTCCTCAACTGATGTAAATCAGTGTAGTGCCATTAGTTGGTGTTATGTCAATTGACTCCAAAGGGTATGGCCCATAATGTATAAGTTGTCTGAATCTTCTCTTTCAGAGAACTCTAATTTAAGGACTAATTAGTTAATGCTGGGGCAGTACTTTCTACATTTAAATCTCGCTATAAATACTAAGTACTATTAGTATTATTGTGTTCTGCTGTTACTCTGATACAGTTGGTCGTTCCCATCTGTCACTAATATGATTCCAAAGTCTGAGCAATTATCTACTAGTAATGAACTTTTTGTAAAGGTTTGTATATAAACACATGATCCTTTTTTAAAAAAACTTCTTAGACTGTATGTGATTCCGTTCTCTGTCATGTTTCAATACCAGGATTCTGTCCAAAATTGTGTAGCAAACCTTAGTTAAATAGCGTTAAAATATGCGGTCCAACAGCCATTCTGTTGCAGTTTCATTTGGTTTGGATGTTTGGCGCTAACTGCCTTTTTTTTCCCCCCCCCAATTCAGGGAGAAAAGATATTTTATCTCATTAAACCAGCCTCTGCAAACATTTCCCTGTATGAACGCTGGCAGTCAGCAGCAAATCACAGTGAGATGTTTTTTGCAGACCAAGTGGATAAATGTTATAAATGCATAGTTAAGCAAGGACAAACGCTCTTTATCCCATCAGGTGAGTAGGTTGCTAAAGATGATCTGTGTAGAGTATTCCCTGGAATATTAAAAACAAGTGCTGCTTTGTGTGTGCAAGCTTTGCCTAATTATAAATTGTTCTCTTTTCTGGGGAAAAATGGCATTTAATGTACTTACTCAATTGGTCTCATCAGATGAAGCACAGATTCTATGTGCCTTGCCTTATTGTCATTTACATGGTGCATGCTGTACAGCAGATATTATTGTAATTTAAACCAGAGATTCTTATTACTTGTCTGTCATTTCAATGATGTGCAGCGAGCTCCATGTTCCTCTCTGCTTTTCATGCCAAAATGTAGGGGGAGGGAGAATTAACAGAGGCCTCTGCAGGAAATTGCTCTATTTTAGGTATTTGTCAGCTCCCCTTTACCATAGGGTTTGAGCACCTCATGATCTATGGAGTATTTATCATCAAAACACCCACTAAGGAACTGAGACATAACACTGCACGATTCTCCCAAGGTCATACACAGTATTTGTTGCACGACTGGGAATTGAACCTGGGTCTCCCACATCCCTGGCTAGTATGCAAACCACTTGATCATAGGGGAAAGCACAGCAATTTAAGGTAGCACTTATATATGGTTTTCTGAATCAGGAGAACAGGTAGCAAAGCAGAACCTTTGTGGGACGAGAGTTCCCACTGTGAAATTTGAAAAATTTTGACCAGTTCTAGAGTGTTGATTTCCCTACTGCTGTGGAGGTGCAAAGGAAAACAGACTTTGGCCAGAGAATATTGTACTATACCAATATTTAAAAGGAGTAAACTCCCTGGAGAAAGAGAGGGAGGAATTATTTAGGATGATCTAGGAGTGATTGGGCTGAGTTAAGCAAAGGAGTATTTTGTCTGAACATCAGGAAGGTTTTCCTAAGGGTGAAGTCTATTAATCTGTTGAAAAGCATCCTGAAGGCAGTGATGAAGGACATTTAAATCAGGACTGGACAAGCATTAGAAAATATACCACAGGGGACAATCCTGCGCTGTTATGGGGATGGACTAACCAATCTATTAAGTTTCTTCCATCACTAATTTGACCAGTTCTCTGAAACAGAAATATTCAGATTGAAAAGAGATATTTAGAGGCCTTAATTTCATTAATAAGAATTTCTATAAAACCACCTAGCAGCTATGAAGGAATCTCTTTTTAATATAATATATATAATGTTAATATTTGTATTACACATTTTATACATACTAAAATGAGTTGCATGACATTCTGTCATGAAGTAAGACACCAGAAATGATTCAAGAGAATATTAATAGATTCAGAGAGTTTATGAAGGCCAGAAGGGAATACCAGTCTGACCTCTTTTATAGCACAGGTCGTTACATTTTCCCCAGACACCTCTGTACTGAGCCCCATCACGGGTTTGGCTAAAGGATGTCTTCCAGAAAGGAATCAAGTCTTGGCTTGAAGATATGAAAAAATGCAAAATCCTTCCCTTCCCTTTGTAGAATGTTTCAGTGGAAGATCACACTCACTATTAAAAATTGATGCCTTATTTCTAATTTGAATTGGTCTGGCTTCAGTGTCCAGCCACTGGTTTTTATTCCGCCTTTCTCCACTAGAGTAAATAACTCTTTAGTACAGGGGTAGGCAAACTATGGCCCACGGGCTGGATCTGGCCCCTCAGGGCTTTGGATCTGGCCCACGGGATTGCCACTCCTGTGGTGCCGTGGGCCCCATGCCACTCCCAGAAATGGCTGGCACCATGTTCCTGCAGCCTCTGGGGGAGTAGAGGGCTCCATGTGCTGCTTGTGCCTCCAGGCACCACCCCCCACAGCTCCCAGTGTCTGGGAATGGGGAAACCGCGGCCAACGGGAGCTTCGGGGGAGGTATCAACAGGCAAGGGGAGCCTTCTGTGAGCCCTCTTATACACCCCACACTCTTCCTCTGCCCCAGCCCCTTGTCCTGAGCCCCTTCCTGCACCTCACAGCTGCTCCCACACCTTGCACTCCCTCCCACACCCCAACCCACTGCCAGGGCCCTGCATGCAATTTTCCCACCCATATATGGCTCTTGGGCCAAAAAGTTGGCCCACCCCTGCTTGAGTACCTTGTGTCTTCTCCCTGTGACAGTACTTAGTTATATACTGTAATCAAGTCACTTGTCCATCTTCTTTTTGAGAAGCGAAACAGACTGCATGCAGTAAGTCCTTTGCTGTAAGGCCCTTTCTCCAGCCCTCAATGATTTTTGTGGCTCTTTTCTGCACCATCTCCAATTGTTCAATGTCCTTTGAAACGTGGACCCTGACCTGTATTCAGTATTCCAATATTAGTCTCACAAATGCTGTCTACAGAGGTAAAATTGTCGCTGTACTCCACCTCGCTATCCCCCCTGTTTATACATCCAGGGTTCCCATAGCCCTTGTTGCCTCAGCATTGTACTTGGAAGCTCATGCTGAGTTGCTTGGCCACTGGGGTATGTCTACATTGCAGTAAAAAGCCTGTGGCACCGAGTCTCAGAGCTCGAGTCAGCTGTCTCGAGATTGTGGAGCTAAAAATTGCAGTGTAGACTTTCAGGCTTGGGCTGGAGCCACAGCCGCCAACTTTACAATGTGCTGGGGTGTGCTCGACTCCCAGCTCTGCTGCAGGCCCCACTCCCATTCCACCCCGTCCCCCAAGGCCCCACCTCACCCCACCTCTTCCCACCCAGTTCCACCCCCTCCCCCGAGCGCGCCACGTCTTTGCTTCTCTCCCCACCCCCCCAGAGCCTCCTGCATGCTACAAGTGGTGAAACAGCTGATTGCAGCGGGGAGGGGGGGCACTGATTGGCGGAGCCCTCTGCCAGCAGGAGGCGCTGCGGGTATGGGGACGTTCTGATAAGGGGGCTGCTGGTGGGTGCTCAGCACCCACCATTTCCCCCCTCCCGTTGGTGCTCCAGCCCTGAAGCACCCACGGAGTCGGAGCCTATGGCTAGAGTCCTGGTTCTGAGACTGCCCATCATGGGGTCTCAGAGGCCAGGTGCCAGCCTGAGCGTGAATGTCTACACTGCAGTTTTAAGCCTTGTGCGCCTGAGTCAGCCACCATTGCCATCGGTCTTTTATTGCAATGTGGGCACACCCTTAACCCTGGTCTACACTGGGAGGGGAGGGGGATCGACCTAAGAGATGCAACTTCAGCTACGGGAATAGCGTAGCTGAAATTGACATATTTAGGTCGACTTACTGTGTCATCTCATCATGGCGCTGAGTCGACTGCTGCCACCCCCCCGTCGATTCTGCCTGCACCTCTCGTGGCAGTGGAGTGCCGGAGTTGACGAATGAGTGCTTGGGGATTGATTTATCATGTCGAGACTAGAAGTGATAAATTGACCCCCGAAAGAGCAATCACTACCTGCTTATCTGGTGGGTAGTGTAGACCTGCCCTTAGCCTCCTAAGTCCTTTTCAGAATCCTTGTTTTCCTATGATACTGGGATTCCTAAGGGTCTGTGTCTCTGGCCATTGTTCCACTCCAGCTCATAGGCTGGGAAAGCAGTTGCCTGAATGCTGCACTATAAATTCAAACCCTAGCTGAAGATTGGGGATAGTAGATTTTGCTTTTTCAACACCCATGTTCTCAGCACTGGCATCTTTATAGAGATGCAGTTTGATGAGAGGTAGCACGGTCCAGTAGATGGGATACTGCACTGAGTGTCATGAGATCTGGATCCTATTCATAGCTCTACCTCAGACCTGCTTGTGTCTCTTCCCATCTCTGTGCCTCAGTTTCCCCCCCTCTTTAGACAGTCAGCTCTTTGGGGGCAGGGATTTGGTCTCTCTCTGTTTATACTGTGCCTAGCACAATGGGACTCCTATTTAAGTTGGCGTGTCTAGGTGCTGCATTAACACAAACAATTATTAATATTAATCCTGGTACTCATGCTTTACAGGCAGCATCCAGAGTGTCCCCATTTCTTTCTCTGTGTAGTCAGAATTAATTTCATACTTGAATTTTGCTTGGACCGTAAAAAGTAGAAAATAGGTGTTTTCCTGATGACCAGATGTGAAACTGTCTGGCAGAGTAAACACTGGGCAGTTTACAGGATCCATTGTGGGAGGGGGTTCAAGTGGGGGTAGCTTTTTGTATGAAAATAAGTATTTGGAAAACACCTGTTCATAGCACCACGCCTGAAGCCCTTATCAGGAGTTTCAACACTTGGGGCTTTTTTACACTTGATGGTCTGAAAACAGGTACCGTTCTGTTGCTGCTGTTTTTCAGAGTAACAATAAAACAGTAGCTCTCTGAATGATCTGTGTAACATTTTTTCTCTCTCTCGCTGATCTTGGTGCAAGTGAATTAGCAAGACTCCCATGGGAGATGAAGGTGCTCAGCATGTTACAGGATCAGGCCCTCATGTACAGTGTAAGCAGTGGGGGCTAATTCAGCCCTAATTTAAGCATATGCAACTCTCTTCACTCCAACCCTTGCTCACTAAAGGGGCCAAAATGGGCCTATGATCTGGATGGCCACATGGAAAGTAAGATAGTACATGGACAGCAGCAGCATGCTGTTAACAGGTTACCAGTGATAACAGTTCCAGGTTTTACTCAAAGTGTCTCCTTTATTTCTGTCTCTATTACAGGTTGGATTTATGCAACTCTCACACCTGTAGACTGCCTAGCATTTGCGGGACATTTTCTACATAGCCTAAGTGTTGAAATGCAGATGAGGTACTTTGTCTATGTTTTCAGCTTTATCTTACCAATTTTATTTATACTTTGATTTCAGGTTGAGGTTCTGTATTTGGAAACATTTGTTGATATGGGATCTGAAATGTTGGTTCAGGCCTAATTCTAGTTGTAAGGAACTTAGATTTCCTTTACAGATCAAAAAGATCATGAATTGAGCCATACTCTCTTCTAAGAATTAGCTTGAATATTTAATACTTATGACCGTGTATGTTATGGACCAAATTCGAAGCAATGCAAAAGTTGGACACTTCCTCTTTCTTAAACTTATTTACACTTAGGGTATGTCTACACTACCCGCCAGAGGAGCGGGTATTATTCAGTGTATTGGGGATTGATTTATCGCATCTCGTCTAGATGTGATAAATCGATCCCCAAACGCGCTCCCGGTTGACTCCGGAACTCCATCTCCACAAGAGGAGGAAGCGGAGTCGACGGGGGAGTGGCAGCAGTTGATTTGCTGCTGTGGGGACAGTCAGGTAAGTCGACCTAAGATACTTCTGCTTCACCTATGCTATTCGTGTAGCTGAAGCTGCGTATAGAAATACAGTACATTATTTTAATTTATGCACAAGGGTGCCCAAAGAAAAGACGTATGTTACATTACTGTGGGAGCTGTACTTCACAACACACTGTGCACCCTTCTGAATATGGCCTTCTAACTGCCCAGCTGCGAACCTTACCAAGTGTAAAGTAAAGGTCTGTTCTGAGGTCACACAAATCGTGCAATGAGACCTTTTCCCATCCTTAATTTACTGTTTCTTTTTACTTGTGTTATTTTAATGTTGTGTTTTAGGATTGATTCCAGCCAAGTTGATTAAAAAATACAAATCTGGGAAATCCATAAGATGTTTACATTCTAATGTGTCAATAATCTATCCTTTTCTTTTCAGTTGTAATGCTGCTTGCAGTCCGTTACACTTAAACTGCATTTTTGCTTTGTATCACAGAGCGTACGAAGTGGAAAGGCGGTTGAAAATTGTCAGCCTAACTCAGTTTCCGAACTTTGAAACAGCATGTTGGTATATGGGAAAGCATCTGCTGGAGACATTCAAAGGTAGAACACTGTTCCATGCACTCTGTTTTCTCAGCTGTGGTTATGTGAGGATAGAGTTACAATTAGTTTCCGTTGGTGTGCAAGGCAAAAGATGGACAGAGGCCAAAATCACCAGTTTGTGATCTAGCAGAATCAAGTCTTTGCATTTTACCTATGATATCAACAGAAGGTAAAGATAAATGTGCTTAGCTGAGGTCTAGGCTAAAATGAACATATACAAATTTAGAAAAAACTTGATTTTGATCCTATCTGACCTACTAGTACAATCATGTCAAGTCACCATCTTATAATACAGTAATTTCCCCAAAAATCTTTTAAAGGCATTATTGCATTTTGTAGTGCAGAGAGGAGCTTCTCTCTATCTCTTATCTATGCTAAAGCATCTAAACAGTTTAGCAGAGTTGAAGACAGAACTGAGGCCCCACTAGCTGTATCTCAGGACAACTGCATTGTAAGGTAGTATCACTTTTCCAGAGAGCCTGAGTGCCAGATTTGCAGTCATGCCCTATGATGTGTCTAAATCAGTGCCAAAATCTGCCAACCTTAGATTGAGCAGTGACTCATTTCTCAAGTGCTCCACTGATTTTAATAGAACTACTTATGCAGCAAGGTGTTACTTATCTGGTTGTAAGGGCAGCAGAATCCGGTCATTTGGTAATGTCAACATGACCTTCACAGATGCTGAAAAGTAAAGTTTTCTGGGAGCACAAGAGCTGCTGAACTGGATTGCTTCAAAGTTAAAAGACACATTATATACAGAAATAACACACACACATTTTATTTACTGTAATTATTTTGCTCTTCATCTTAATTTCTTGTCACAGCATCATCTGGAGAGAGAGAAACATGCAGAGATTTTTTAAAATAAATGGATATGATTTAAATAAGTAAGATCAAAGTTTCATCTGAATGTGGACTTCAAGGGGTCTCCTTGTGACTTAGCTATGAATAAAACTATAATGAGCAGAATTATTTACGTTACCTTATATCGCCAAAAGGACAGATAAATTGTTTGCCTGATGAATGCAATGTGTGTTGTTATAGGCATCTAATCTGTGGCAGCCCTCTCTAATGAAGTATTTTAGATACCAGTTTTTTTCTTAAGAGTGACCAGAACCGCTGACAGTATCATTTAATTCTAGCAGAAATAAAAGAGAGCAGCAGATATACAAAATAAGAGCCTGATTTGAAGTCTGTCAAAGTCAATGAGAATCTGAGCACTAAGGTAAACCACAAATATTTGTGTCCTAAGACCAGTGTTTGTGTAGTATCCAGATTACCATGCACAAACTTGGTAGCTAATTTGAGCTAACTGGGAATCAACTCACTTAGGCTATAAACTCAAATGGAGACATAACATACAGGAATACAGCAGAGTCAAAGCTGGTTCAGGAATGATTTATGGCACAGTAAATCTACTCCCTATTACTGTAGAAGTTATAGCCATGATTTGGTTTCAGTGAGTACATCCTACTGGCTCCAAACACCTCCTCACTTCCCACCTCAGCACAGAGCTAGACATTTTTAAATAAAGAATTTTAAATAGAAAATTGGCCACCATGGTTGAATATTATTGAATATTTCCTTTCCTTAGGTTTGCACAAAGCTGGGCAGCAGCCTTCTTCTCATTTAGTCCAAGGGGCAAAAATTCTTAATGGTGCTTTCAGGGCGTGGACTAAAAAACAGGTAGGAAAATGTCTTTTTTTTTTAATATTATGTTTCATTGGTTTGTGCTGTAGCAAGAACAAAGTAGAGAACAGAAGAACAAAAATAGCATCCATGTAGCAAAATCTGTAATCCTAGTTTCGTGGAGAGGGGGAGAAAGGGGCTTATATTATTAGTGGAGTAGCTGGTAGCCTGAGATACAAAAAATTCAGGCATATAATTATGTGCAGAAGAGTGGAAGTTGTCCTGCTTCTTGAAAACCAAGATGAATTGACAACAAGCTGTACACCTTGGAGCTAGAGACTACTTGAAAAAATTTGAGCCCTTGCTGGCTGGAATCTCCTCTCAAATACACCAGTTGTAGCTCAGCTGACCTCTGTGGAGTTGCTCTTGATTTACACCAGTGTTAAGTGAGAGGAGGCAGAACTCCTCTGTTTAATCACAAAACAGGAGCAATAGAAGCACTAGTTCTGCAAGTTTCCTCAAATGATATGGTCTGATCCTCCAGTGTAGCTCAGCCCTGACTGAGTGGAACCCATTGCAGAGGTACAAGGCTAGTTTGGTCTACATACCCATCAACACTTGGATTTTCTGATGAGTCTGCCAACTGTGCGTCAGTTATGCTGATGGTGTTGCGATGGAGTCTGCTGAGCACTCCGCCAGTCATTGCTCATAGGCCACCCAACAAATGTTGAATGGAGGTAACTTTCATAAACTACTGACGTGGTGTACTGTCGAATCACATATAGAGGAAAAAGGCACCATATTTCATCACCAGTCCTCTGACCCTTAGTTTCTAAGGGACACCCTTTTCAAAGGGGAGCCCCGTTATGAGTGATCCTAGTAATCACTGTTTTTTCTTCTTTTAATCGATCTAATTCTTTTTGGTTTTGAATTTTATGCATTTTTTTTCTTGGTGTAACTTGAGGATAGTGTCAGAAATATGTCAATGTAGACACTACTTGACAGTTTCTGACATCTTTTTTTGGTTGGCATAAATCAGAGCAGCTCTATTGAAGTCAATGGTGCAATTCCCACTTACACCAGCTAAACATCTGGCCTGATATCTTTGACTTCTACACTAAAAGAAGGTATCTGTCAGCTGCAAACTTGTCAGGAGAAGAATTTATGAACGAGTAGTGCCTAGAGGCAATATAGAGACTTGTACTGAAGTTACAAATGTCTCTTAAGAGGCTACTACAAATGATCCTGTCTTGGAAGTCATCTCAACTGGTGGGAACTTCAGGGAGCAGGGCACTCCTCTTCTGAGAGAGATAAGGTTGTGCACATGTCTGGTTGTGCCCACAAGGATATTTAGAGAGATGCAAACTAAAAAGGAAAATGGAGCGGGTCAATCCAGAGAGATGGCATTTCTAGCTCCAGCCAGTTATTGTTTCCTTCTACTTTGGCTTCTTGCTCCTAAATAAGAAAAGCAATAGGAATTGTGATCAGGAATGCATATTGTCAGAGCAACTCCGCCTCACTTATATTGCTGCAACTCATTAAAGTTCAGTTATGATTTCATGGGTCACACTTAATATTGTTTCCATCTATAAATAGTTTATAAAGGGTTAATGAATGATTAATAGATGTCATAAGCATGTCACAGCCATGAGTAATATGTTGGTATAGGTGGTTATAAGTACATCAATAGATGTTATTAATGGTTTTAAGCCAGGGTAGTAAGCCACCCTTTGATCTGTTGGATTCTATAACAATTCATTAATTTATGAAGCTGTCATTTACTCATTGATTTATCCTTTATGAGCTTTTTGGAACCTTAATATAAAGTGTGGCTATTTCATAATTGTTCCTACATAGAATTGATTTATGTGTTCCATGTCTCGTAAGATTAGCTGCTGAATTTCCAAGTACGTCACAACATACCTCTAGGGTCAAAATTAGGGAACCTGCAGCAGGGATTGACAGATGTATGGTCAGATTTTCAGACACTGGGCTCTGGTTTAGCAGGGTAAGCGCACTGGAGGGCACAAGTTTGTGCATAGTTTAGATCAATGAGATGTCTATGCCTTATTTGCATGCACCTTATTTGCATGCAAGCAACCCTCAGCAATGGAGGACTGTTAAATGCTGAGCTCAAACTTTGGTCCTTAGTACCCTGCAGTCCATGTCCTCTGGGTGTCAGAGCGGACTCTTGTTTGGAAGTTCTCTCCTCACTGTCACCCTATTTATTTGTCTATCAAAGGGGCCCTCAACCTTTCCATACTATTGTACCCCTTTCAGGAGTCCGATTTGTCTTGTGTATCCCCAGGTTTCACCTCACTTAAAAACTACTTGCTTGCAAAATCAGATATAAAAATACAGACATCACAGCTCGCTATTACTGAGAAATTACTGACTTTCTCATTTTTTACCATATAAGTATAAAATAAATCAATTGGAATATAAATATTGTACTTACATTTCAGCGTGAGATCTGAGCCTGGTTTTCACTTGTCAGCTTTGTCTGAAACCTGAGCCCCAGGCAATGGGGCTGAAACATGTAACTTAGCTTTGCAGGGCTCCCTGTGGTGTGGGGCACTGGGAATTGCCCTGCTTGCCACCCCGTAATGTTGGCCTTGCACTTGCAATCCCTCTAAATCTGTCCCATGACCTCCCCGGGGCAGCAAGCCCCCGGTTGAGAAATACTGATCTTAATGAATTGAGTACCCCTAGGAAGGCCTCTGTGTATCCCCAGGAGTATGTATACCCCTGGTTAGAAGCACTGGTCAACCTGGTAAGCAGATGTGAAATAGCGGGATAAAAAATGTGCAAACAAGTAATAATTTATAGGGGTCTGGTGCAGTTATTGACATCAGAGCTTTGGATGTTATAACATGGCATGCAAGTGCAAATTTCATTAGCTCCCAACCCACTCTGGCAGCATGGGATTCACCTCTTATCCTCAAATAAGATACTCTTCTGAGATTTTCTCTCGTCTGTGTACCGGAGCTGTAGGAAATGAACTTATCAAATCAAGGCACAGAGGGAGGAAAGCAAGGAAGTGCTACAGTTGTAAAATCACACACTATCTGAAAAGAACTATTGATTTTATAAATAGTTATCCATAGGGAGCAGAAATAACATACTGACGGAGTAAAAATATATTGGTCTCTTAGTTGAACTGAATCATCTAATGTTGTTTGTGTTGATTAATACAAATAGAAAAAATATAGATGGATCAGTTAACAAGTCTTTTGATTGCGTGTGAGAATAATATTAAGGATGTGAAAACAGCACAATGGCCGTGTTTTGTTTTAGGCTCTAGCTGACCATGAAGATGAACTCCCGGAACATTTTAAACCAGCACAACTTATCAAGGACCTTGCCAAAGAAATAAGATTAAGTGAGGTTTGTGTTCTTTCCATAATATTGACTACATCATGCATTTTTCTTAAACTGCAGCATAAAATGGAGGATTATTGAAATAAGTGCATCCCTTTCTCATTACATTCCTATCAGGAAAATTAATGGAAAATTTAGGAACAATGATGTTGTTAAGGCATTCGCTCTGCTGATTGGCTGTTTGAACCAAATCTCCTTTTACCTTGCCTCAGTCTCTTCCTCAGCCTCAATCCACATCTGCTCCTCCTTATTCTCCTCTTTCCGTTCCTTCCTCTTCGCATCTGCTCCGTCCTCTTCATCCTCTTCCTTCATGTTCTCTTTAGCTAAACCCCACAACTCACTCTAGTACCCCACAAAAAAAATCATAGGCACTAACATGACATTTGCCACCATCCTGTTGATTACTTTGCTCGTGTGTTACACCCCTTACTATACCTTCATCTGTGCTCTCTGTTAAGATTGTAAGCTCTTCGAGGCAGGGTTTGTTTACTGCTACTCTGTTTGTACAGTGCCTAGCTCAACTGCTCCCTAGCCACTACTGGAATAAATATTATTGATAATAATAATGTGGCACTTAAACCTACAGGCCATATACAGTACACCTCTTAATACCCATGCACACTACCCATTGATATTGGTGGGGGTCTTACAGTGGATCTAGAGTAATAGATAGCCCTGTATATTTAATGACAGATGCACTATAAGGATATCTCTTGTGTTTTGAGATCAACATTTAGTTTTCCTCCACCTCTTTCCTACCCATGCCTTAAGTCATCTTTCTCTTTCTTTTATGCCTTTTTATATAAAATCAGAATGGCAACTTAAACAGAAAATAATCTCTTTTTAATTAGTCAGAAGCTGTTAATTTTAATTGTGCAGCTTTTTACTGCTTATTTTACCTGGGGGTGTGAAACATGGTTCTGCTGCATTTATCACATCTGAATTAATTTGAAATGTATTCTGTTACGTCTGATTTGCATTTTAAACACAAGACCATTTAATTTCACAATTTTTTTTTCCATATGGGAATTCTCTGGATAAAAGAAAAGGAAAAAAAAAATCCAGAGACCAAACTAAGGAAATATTGACTCTCTGCATCTTAAGATGTAATTAATTAATATTAGGTTCTTTGATATGAAACCAGCCTTTCTGCTTATGGAAGTATAGCTTATGTGACTGGTCTTGTTTGGAACAAGCATCCTGATACTTTAGAAGATCAAATGCAGCTTTACAAATAAGTCGAATACTTAGTGTGTTTATCCAGAGTGGCTGCGGATCACCCCACCGGAGTCCTTAGCGTGGTGCACCTTTGTGCTACCATTCCTGAGTCCCCTGAGTACCAGTCCAGCCTCTGGTGGAGATCAAAGCACCTGTAATCTGTGCGAGCTTTCAGCAGCTCCCAGGGACTGTTCTGGGATGTGGGGATCAGCTGGTTGTAAGGGAACCCCAGCCTCGTCCATTTTATCTGGCCACACCATCTGCACTGGCACCTGGGAGGGAACAATGCAGGAGCATGCTGGAAAGCCGTAGGCTCCCTGAGGATTCGTCTATGTTTCCTCTCCAGCTTGGGCATGAACATCCTTATCTTTATAAGAAGGTATTGGGGTTTTATTTCCCATGAGGTAGGGGAGATGCTGTAGAATAACTAATGGTCTTGAAGTTAGAACTAAATTTGTTTCCATGTTCTGCCAAACTATAGAATGCTTTCAAAGTCAACAAAACAGAAGTGAGTGCCAACGTGAAAGTAGAGGAAATCTGTCCTGTGGAGAAGCAGGAAGTGCCATCGCCTGTACCAGTGACTCCCCCTCCACCTCCCATAGAAAAAGTTCAGAAAAAAAAGACTCCGAAAGCTGTGAAAAACCCCAAGCCTCCCAAACCGCCCAAGCCCCCCAAACCACCCAAAACTCCAAAAGTCAAGGGAGAAGGGAAGAAGAAAGGAAAGAAAGTGAAGGAAAGCCCACCACCCGCCATTCCGAATCTGGACCTGCTGGAGGCACACACAAAAGAGGCTTTGACAAAAATTGAAACGCCAAAGAAGGGAAAGGTGTGTCACATTGTTCTAACTACTCTCAATGGTTTTTCAGTAGCATGGAGTAAGACTTACGTTCAGGTGACTCATGCAGGAAAAATTAAAACAGTGGTTGAAACCCTGGCTCCACTGACGTAATGAGAGTTTTACAATGGAACCAGGTTGCCACCCATTTCACTTAATTGTTTACATTTGGTTCTACAAGAAATAATATTAAGGCTTTTAAAAAGTAGTTTGTATGCAGTTTGTGAAACATGCCTATGAAGCAACAGGTGAGAGATGAAAGTATTCTTTATAGTGACCTTGGCAAGGGAGAAACAAAATTAATTTTCTAATTTCTCTGAGCATTAATATTTGACTGAATCTCCAGCTATTGTGTCAAAAAGAATCAGTGTTGGTGTCATTTTTTTTTTTGGTGTAAAATATTTCCGTCTTGCAGACGATTCAGATATATGTTATAAAGGGAGGGGTAATTAACGTGGGAAAATTGGAGCTCATCTCTTTCCTGCTTACGAGTATGTGGTGACTTTTTTACAGGCTGCAAAGAATGTTTTAAGTGTTCCCAATAAGGAAGCTATTAATAAGCAAAATGAGGTGGAAAAATTTGAAATCCGTGAGCACAATAAGAGCAAAACAGAAGCCAAATGGAAATATAAGGTAAAGTCTGTTAACATGTGCTGCCACACTGGAGTACAGTAGCACACAGCAATGGGAACACTAGAAATTGGAGAAGAAGCAGTGTATCTTCTAGCAGAGTATAGTACAAACAATGTGCAAATATAGGGCCTAATCCCAGACTAGCTCACTGGTTTCACAAAGTGTAGTTCCACGGAGTGCTTTGGTATTACTATTCATTTATAGAGGTGTAAGCACAAAGAGGATCAGTACCCCCCTATCCCCTGCCCCCCCGCAAAAAAAGTATGGAAAGATGTTAGAGCAATTATGGAAAATTAAAGAAAGATTTTCAGTCAGATAATAATTGTAGGCAGCTCTGAATAATCCTACCTTTACTCTGTAGTCATGATTCTGTTCTGAATTATACTGGTTTAAATCTGCAGTGACTCCAGTGAAATCAGTAGACTTGCAATGGTGTCAAACCAGAGTGAGAGAGATCCAAATCAGGCCCTATATATTTAAAAGTTTGCCTCATTGAGAAAGGCTCCTGAGATACATAATGGAGGATTAATTCACTCCTAGAGTGCAATAATCTTACTTCAGGCCATTTTGGAGCAATACAAAGAATGTAATCCATAAGATTCATTCTGTAAAAGCTGCAGTCTTAATTTCAAAGCATTCTACTGGCTACTTATGAGAAAGCATTAATCATTCCTTAAAATGAAATGAAACTGTTGTTTCCTTACCCACCCATCCCTCACACGCACACCCCTGCCAAAAGTACATAAAAAAGAGAGAATAACTATATCTTCCTGTTATCAGCAAAGAAGCTATTCTTATTGAACCAGATCACCAAATGATGACTGGTGGTGGTAATGTATTTTAATATACACCTGTTGAGGATAGTGCTCATACTGTTTAGAAGAGAGCAAGAGAGCATGTTCTTAAGTACGTGCTCATCTTTAGGCATGTGTTTAACAACCATTGTCTTCAAATGGACTTAAGCATATGTTTAAGTTAAATGTGTGCTTAAGTGCTATCCTCAACAGGGATGCTTTCCTGAATGGGCCTAACTGAGGTGAAAACTAAACCATTTATCTATTCACATTTCTCTGTGTGTGTGTGTGTGCATATGCATACACATTCTGTGTATCTTAATTATTTAGTAATAAATACCAGAATTTGCTTAGAAATCTAAAAGTATTGGTAACATATTACCCTAATTTTGTTATTGTTTTCATGATCTGCAGAACAGTAAACCAGACTCATTATTAAAAATGGAAGAGGAACACAAATTGGAAAAGACACCTTTATCAGGAAATAAGGACAATAAATTTACATTTTCTTTCTCTAACAAGAAACTGCTCGGGTAAGTAAAAATATGGCAATGTACATTGAATTTGAAAGGATAACTGTACGATATAGTTGGAGGTTTTTTAGACAGGGGGGTGACAAACTTGGCCTTATGTTCAAAAGTAAAAATTGTGCTTACATTTTTATTATTTTTAAGTAAGTAAATTCTATTTACAATATGCTTAAAATATTTCTTAATTATGAAATCAGATCCCTAGTATTGGTTTTACAGAGATAGTAGCAGTTCAGATTATTTTGTATGTGTGTCATTTTACATTGGTTCTCTAGTTAGAATGTGTCAATTATAAATCTCTCTATTACCAGTAGTTTATATCTTGGCTGTAAAATCTTGCCCTAGGCTAAAACATCAGTATTTTTTCATTCACGCTTTTTTAAATCCCACTTTTCTCAGTAATAAAAGAAAAAAATCCCCTATTTTCTAGCATGGTTCTAATATTTACATGATTAAATGAGACCTGGATCACTGAGTAAATAATATACATTTTAAAAAAATATTTGAACTGGTAGTCAGTGCAGCATTTCACTGGAGCTATTTCAGCATTCTGGGTTTGTATCTGTACCTATTGTATAGGTACAGATACAAACCCTTATATTCTCCTGATTCTGCACTGTGATCTATCCTTGTGTGCCATTAGTAGTTGACCGGGTGTAGCTGGGGTGGCCTTCTCGTCTTCTCTCCTCTTATTTGTCCTCCTCGTCTCCCTTTTTCTTTTCCTCTTTTGTCTCATCCTCCTCCACAGTTCATTTTATTGCAGGCCTATTGGTTGAAATGAGTCAATGACAGGTATGGTTGGGACACTCAATCAGGTGTACAGGCTGTTACTGTTCTATTGACATCAATACTGGGGAAAATTTCCACTGTGGTGAATGAGTCAAATCCTAAGCAGTCCTGGCCACCTGCAATTCTCACTGGCTCTATCAGCATTTATCGATTATGAGGAAGTGCTTGTGTTGCTCCTGCCCTAAAGACCACCCCCTCCATCTCAAACTGGCACACAAGCTAATGGAGACCACATGGCTTGTGAGTTGCTCTGTCCAGGCAGAGCGCTCTCATCTCAAGAATTTGATCTGACAAAGCCCAAATTTATTGCCATAATGGCAATTTGAAAGGTTTATCTGTTCACTCCAGCAGATGCTTGAGGATGGTGCCTTAACTGAACTAAGTTTTAACTGCAGGCTGGAGGGATATTTTTCTAAGCTGACTTCTTGTCAGTTTGAGTTTTTATTTTATACTGTATGTATGTATCCCCGGAGGTTAGGGCTGTGCACATTCTACATAAATCAACTAAAAATGGAATGCAAGGAATTCAGATAGTATGTGTGTATTACATATTTATTGACTGTATTATGACCTAGATTCTCAGCAGGTACAAACCAATAAAGCCCAATTGAAGTCAATGTAGTGCTCATTTGAAGTCAGTGGAGCAACTTCCATTTGCACTAGTTGAAGATCTGGTCCTATAAAACCTGTGTAAAACAATACACATGCAAACCAATGTGAACTGGCACTCTAGCTTTAAAACTACCATGCTCTGATTCCTACATGTATAAGAAATGTTACCTTGATATGTGGCTGTGTGTCTCCTTGATATGTTTTCCACGTGAAAATGTTATCATTTCGGATTTTATAATATTTGTCTCCATAGTTCCAAGGGAGTCAAAACCCAGTTGAATCCTGGTGTGTTTGGGTCACTGCAAAATTTTAAAGAAGATAAAACCAAACCTGTCCGAGATGAATATGAGTATGTATCAGATGATGGCGAACTGAAAATTGATGAATTTCCAATTAGAAGAAAGAAAAACACTACAAAGAGAGATTTACCTTGTAAGACTGCATCCTGTTTTGTCTATATCTGTGCAATTAAATTGTATCCAATTCTTCAAAACTACTTTTTGAAGTTATTATAAGTATTACAATAAATAAAGAACATGCACATATTACTTGCAGCACAAGATTTAAAATAAATACAGTGGGTTTAAATTGTATTCTGAGGCCATACAGGTTGTTTCTGGAGTTAGTGAAAGGTCTGTCTCAACTGTAACTGTTTTTTTTTCCTTTCAGTTTTATCAGATAAAAAAGAAACGCCACAACACACACCAGTTAAGAAGCCAAAGGTGGAGTCAGTAATATATAAGGTATTCTTTTATTATCGTACCTTTCCCTCTTGTATCTGTGTGCCATTACACACATTTAGAAATACATTAAGGGCTTGCTCCTTTGGGGTGCTGGGTCCTCTGACCTTGATCCACTTAAACACATGTGAGTATTGAGAAGTCTCAGTGAAATAGTCATTGAATTACATTTGCAGCCACTCTAAAGCCACTTCACGCTGCCAGAGTAGTGTAAAAGGGTCTTACTGTAATGAGAATCAGACCCTTAATGTACTAAAGACTTTGTAGATTTATTTGTATCCAACCGTAACGTCTTGTCGTTTAGCTACTAGAGGTGACCTGCCATGCCTACCTAGAAGTGGATTGCATTAATATATTCTAGCAGATCGGGGTTAGTTGTTACTGTGGCTCGATTGCTCATACACTGTCCATTGCAGTGGTGAATGTAAATGGAGTCTAGGACCTGTCAAGTATTCTTCAGACTTTTATGGTTAGATACCTCTCTACCCAAATGACTTGTATGGCTCAATTCTCTTGCCGCAGGACACCAGGAACTCCCATTGTCTTCCAGTGGGTGCAGGGTTGGGCACCAGTTGCCTCATGATAGGCTGGCTGTGGAAGGTACATGCTCAGTCTGTGTGGGGAAGGAAGATGGCATGTGTCACTCGCAGCAATTCCTCTGGACAATTAAGACGCAGAGTTAATGGACTGCAAGGATAGTCCTGTGCATCCTTCCTTATCCACACTGATTGTACTTGCTCTGTGGGAAATGAAGACCGTAGGAAAATGAGGGGGCTGGAACGTTTTCAGGGAGTTTAGAGGCAGGGCTGGTTGGGGAGAAGAAAAGGCAAAGCAATGAATAGGAACGAACTTCACAAGGACAGAATGTTGTCACTTTCCTTCCCTTTCACCGGGAAAAGGGAAGTAATACAAAACAGAGACCTGGCCAGGAATGATGGACAACTTTGTAAGCAGGTGGTAACGAGAGAAGGAAACAGAACATGAAGAATCATGTCCTTCTCTGGAGGGTGAGTGGGACCCGATCGGTAGTGCTCACACCAGGCACTGCATTGCTGGCTCTGTTCTACAGACTTGGGCTCTGTTCCAGGCCTCTTTTCTGACCAGTGGCAGGAAATGAGCTCCCCTACTTCTTTTTGTTTGGGCATTGCTCAGCATTAATCCATTTCTACGCAGTACTTTCAACAAGCTAATCTTAAAGAAATGTGAGCAGCATGTTAGCATAGTTGGTATTTTATATTACAGGATCCCCATGATACTTATTACATGGCAACTAAAGGCTTTATTTACTGAGTACATAAGAGGAACTTTCTTTCCTTGTTGTCTCTCTCACATCTATAATGCCCCCAATTCAGCAAGAGACTTAGGGCAGATCTATGCTACCAGACAGATTGGTGGGTAGTGATCAATCTTTCAGGCATCGATTTTATCATGTCTAGTCTAGATGCGATAAATTGAGCACTCTCCCTGAGCACTCTCCCATCGACTCCGGTAGGCAGGCAGAGATAACGGGGGAGCAGCAGCAGTCGACTTAGTGCTGTGAAGACTTCAGCTACACTATTCCCACAGCTGAAGTTGTGTATCTTAGGTCCATCCCTCCTGCCCCTAGTGTAGTCCAAGGCTTAGGTACATGCCTAATGTTAAAGCACTCCAGCACTCTCACTGGCTGCAACGGGACTGTTTATGGCTGGCATTCAGAAAAGCTCTTAAGCACATGCATTGGTCCATTCCTATTGAGGATAACATTTAAGCACAAATTTAGAGTTCAATAGGGGACAATTTGCATGCATATTATATGATTTGAATCACTTGCAAAAGCAAGGTAGACCATTGACACAAACTGTATATATCCAAGACATTCAGATTTCATGACTAGTGTAGACTTCTTTAACTGTGTTTGGGGAGACATGATGACTCAAGGATATTTAAGGACAATCAGAACTTCTCACCTGTACATTCATTCATGGTTACAGTAGAGTTTTTGATAACTCAAAATTGTTATAATTAGAGCTGAGCGAATAATTTATTTTTTTTGGTTCAGTGTTTGAACTGGAAAAAAATTGTTTAATTTCAAACCGAATTTTTTCAAAAAGAAATGTCCCAATGAACCATTTTGACTTTACAAAAAAAACCCCTAATTTTTTATTCTCCCAAAACCATTGACCAAATTCAATTTGAATTCTGGAATAGTTTGAGTTGCCCCAAGTGGCATTTTTGGGCAAATTTACTATTTGACTGAAAAAAATTCTCCCAGCTCTCATTCCCCTCTGATGTGTCTGCCTGATTGATGTGAAATGAGATGACGGTCTCAATGCAGATGCTAGAGCACAAATGTTCATAATACAAAACCAACACCATAATTAGTAGAAATTGGTATCCTTTCTGTGTGGTCTTAGCAGTGACACAAAGGACTGGATAGGCTTGAAGAAAGAACACTCTCTAACTTGGGGGCAGGGATGCCTTCGAAGGCGCATTGGAAAGGTAGCTTGGGGAAGCTTGCAGTGCTGTTGCCTAGATGATAGATAAATAGGGGACTTCCATAAGTCTGACACTCCTCAGAAGTATTAAATTGACTCTGAAAAGATAATATAACTACAAAGCTGTAAAGAGATCCATTCAAACTATGCCCCTAACTTTTATGGTGAAAGCAAAATAACAGTTCTGTCCTCAAGTTTTTGGGGGACAAAAAGAGTAGCATAACGCTTCAAAACTATTTGATGGCTTGCTGACTAATATAGCTTGTTTCAATTTTTTTGAGCCTTTTCCTTGCTTTGACAGAGCGATGAGTCATCAGATGAAGATTCGCTTCACATTGACACAGAGGCAAAGCCAGGCCGCAACTCCAAAGTGAAGAAAGAGAGTGGCAGTTCAGCAGGAATTCTAGATCTTTTGCAGGCGAGCAAAGAAGTTGGGGGTTTAGAGTATAACACCAACAGGTAGGCACACCTGGCTGATAATCCCTCTCTTAAAGCAAAATAATGCTCTGTTTCATGTGTGCAACTAACACAGGATTTTGCAATTTAGTAATCACGTTTTTTTCCAGTAAACTAGCTCCTTCTGTGTTCCATGCCCTGGAGGTGAGCAGGTGGAAAAGGTCCTGGTGTTATAATTATAAAATTAGAGGCATTCCCAGCTGTAAATGCTGAAAATCCACCGAAGCAATAACAATAAAGTAGATGATTCATTCCAAAGAAGACAGCTCAGTTAATGCAGCCTGAGGACAACATTAATTTATGTACCAAACAACTTGCATTCATTTTATAATTCTTGGTATGGTCCACACAGTCCTTATTATTGGCTGTTTGGAAGAAGAACAAATTCAGGAAGCAGTAAATGACTATAAGAAGTAATTTCTCTGGAGGACATTAAGCATAAAATGAGTCTTCGTAGATCAGTTTTGGGCCTTGCTCATCTACAATGCTGTATGTGTGCTAGAAATGCTTTAGTGGAGGCTATTATAAGGGAGATATCAAATGCGATGCCAAAATCTTTGAGATCTGGCTAAGAGTGAGAAATGATGGGAGGTTTTTTACACTGTAGTGTTACGCCCCAAACTGGAAACTATTAATGGGAAAAGAAAATTTTTACAAATTAGAGCTGCAGAATTTGGATCCAAATCACAAACACCCCAGACTTAAGGGCTGTTTGGTCCTGGGACTTTAGTTCAGGCCCATCTCAATGAAACAATACACGTTAAATATCTCAAGTCAATGGAAGGCAAATTTGATCCGTCCCCTGGTCCAGTAAGGTATTTAAATGCATGCCTAATCTGAGCATGTGAGTAATCCTATTTAAATTTATGGGACTCCTCACATCCTTAATACCTGCTAGATCTGGTCCACTGTGCATTTAAATACCAGTAATGTATTTAAATGCATGCCGAATCTGAACATGTGAGTAATCCCATTTAAATTTATTGGACTCCTCACATCCTTAATACCTGCTAGTTCTGGTCCACTGTGAGCTCAGCCCAAGGAACAACTCTCAGGATAGTGCCTTACGGGAGAGTCATGACTACTAATAATTTTGGGTTGAAGTAGCAGATGCAAAGTGCTGTGCCTGTTCCATGGTCCTAGCCAGGCCATAGTTCTCCTCTAATGGAAACCACTGAAATTCACCATGGTTATCTTCTCTGACACATGCTGTGTGTGTCCTACCTGCATGGGGCTTCCCTGCTTTGGCTCCCCTGCAGAGCAGCTCTGTTCATCAGCTTCCAGCCCCAGTGAGTCTGCTTGAGCAGATATAGGCTCTGAGTCTCCAGCCTGTTGACATCAGGAGGGGGCCCATCTCTTCACTCCCCAAGCACAGTCCACTTCTTCATGTCCTTTAAAAAGAGCAAAACAAATACCTCCCAGCTACATGTCAGAACAATTTTCCCTTCTTGCTTCTCTTTCTCCCATCATCTGTATGATCATACATCTAATCTGGGTCCAATTTTACTTGTCTTACTCACAATTGCAGTCCCACTGAGTAAAGAGAGCAAAACTTGGTCCTTCATTTCTAACCTCCTTTTCAGCAAAGGATATGTCTATAAAAGGCCATGCTGTCTGGGGCCTACAACCTAGGTGAAGGATGTGGGTGCTGTACAAATAATAAAAAGATCCAGGAATGCCTAGCACCGTGCAGGAACACATTCTGTTTAGGTGGTACTGACATCTTACGTTTTCAGCAGAGAAACAAAAACTTGGACTCAAATTTTGTTAGGGACATAAAGGGAGAACAGCTTTATTAGTGTTTTATTTTAAAATGACCATGTATTTGTAATTATTAACCATACCTCTGTGTTGTGATAGTGATTTGGAGTCTTGCACAAATTTTAAAAAATAATTCTTTAAAAGGCTTTATAGTTCTTTTTTATAGGCCCTGGGCTGGAACTGCGGTGACCTGGTTTCAGTGTCTGGCTCGGTCACAAACTCCCATTGTGACTTTGGTCAAGTCATTTAATTTCTCTGTGCCTACATTTCCCATCTGTAAAATGGGGATGATGATGATTCCTTTCTCCTGTCCTTTGTCTTGTTTGCTTAGACCTGTACGGTCTTCAGGGCCAGGGCTGTCTATTAATATGTGTTTGTGCAGTGCCTAGCACAATGGAGCTCTGAGTCATCTAGGTTCTACGGTAACACAACTAATAATGCCAATGTAAATAAATGTAAAAATACAATTTTGGGAAAATGTACCAAAAACAAGGAATGCACAATAAGTGAAGTGCTTTCCTGTAAAAGCCTTAAGGTGGTTAGAGAACAGTCATGCACAACTTATTCAGGCAATGTCTGCTGAATTCAGTGGGAGTTTATGCCTGCTTAAAGGGTGTACAATCTGGTTCTTAGTATGGGAGAATCCAGGAAGCTCTTAGCCCAGATGGCTTCCTTCAGTAAATGGGATTTACTGACCCCGGGAAAGAAAGCAAATCAAAATAAGTAGTTAGGATTCAAGGATGCTTAACAGTTGTAGTTAACAGGGATACAGGGACGTTAAACATCCTGGCTACACAGAAAACCCCCCTGAACATTGTCATTCAAGGCAGACTTGATGATGATGTCATTAAACAGAGTGAAACCTGGTCTAGAGGTCACCCTTGGGAGGCAACCTTCAGTCTTAAGAGATCACCCCAATATGTATTCCAGACTGTATTTAGTACCCTTTGCTTCACCGCTAGTAGAGGACCAATTTATTAGTAGCACTTAGGAGCAGCAGATCTTGATGTGCTTTACAGAGGAGCACAGTATCATTAGCCCCATTTTACAGATTAAGCAATGAATTTTCGTCAGTTATTCAAAACAGGTTTCACCCTCTTCACAATTCGCAAAATGGATTCATTGTGTGTGACAGACGCTAGCCACAGTATTTTGTAAGCACAAAGCATCTTCCCAGAGCTGGCACACCTAGGTTGGAAATGTCAGCTGTCAGGCTGGATCATTGGGAAACCATCTGGCTGTAACATTGTCAGTCTGCAGCAGCCATTCTCTTTCCAGCCCTCCCATCGATTCCATGTTGTCTCAGGATCCACGACTGGATATGGTTGAACACGACACGGGGCTTATGGGAGAGCTGGGAGGGAGAGTGGAGCTCAGAAGGGGCAGGTGATCAGTGTTGTCACTGTTACCCTCTCATTCCGTTCCACTGGGCATTTCATTTTTCTTGACACAGTTGCTAAATTGCAGCTTGCGGTTATGAAAGGGCCTTGGTAGAGTGGAATGATGAGCTCTTTCCCTGAGAGGTTCCAAAGAAGAAGCAGCTACTATCTATCCATTAAGAAACTCTGGAAATTAAGAGCAATGCAGAGAATTCCACCAGAGATGCTTCACGCTCAGTAGTGAGCATATGGAATAAGTTGCCAAGTGAAATTGTAGCAGCAAATAGTATCAGTGAGTTTTAAAGAAAACTGGTTTGCTTTGTAATGAGACGGGATTGAAGTGCAGATTGCCAAGAAAGGCAGTAGAGGTGCAGAGAAACCTAAAGGAGGGAGACTTGTGGAGCTAAAGGAGTTTTTAACCCATCAGGAGTTTATGTGACTGCTTACTCTGCCAGTCACACAGCTGTGTGAGAGATAGGAAATGAACTCTGTGATACAGAAGTTACTCTTGCTGTGATACATGTATCATTTAAACTCTGAGATATTTTTGCAATATTTTGGAGGAAACCTTGTTATGTGACTGACCTGAACTAAATTTGTAGACTCTCATTTTAACACTTTAACATCAGTGCAGCTCTAGGGATGCTGGCAGTGGTGAGACTACTACTGTAGACAAGACTCAAAGCAGGGCTACACAGCTGTAAAAATGGCAGGACCGTCTGTACAGAAGGTCTGTTTTTACAATGGGGAGTGGTGTGTGTGTGTGGTGGGGGAATAGACACCTATATAAGAAGAAGTCTCCAAAAATGGGACTGTCCCTTTGAAAACAGGTCATCTGGTCACCCTAGTGTTAAGAGGAAGGGAGCCTAGAGTAGAGAAGGGTGGTATCTCTTGGATATTTTTGCTCTTGGATATAATTGCTATTTTTGCCTAAGTGGAGGCAATTACTGCTTACCATCTGCCAAAGACTATTTTTGCAGAATTGAGTAACAACCGATTAAAAGGCATGTCTTAAGAGATGGACCTGAGTCACAAAGTTTGGATCTGATTCCTGGTCTGCACTTTCCCAGAGTTTGGTTTGGACCCATCTCTAATGCCTTTATAATTAGTAATAAATAGACAGCTCTTAACCTGTAACTTCTTTTCTTCTTGCTCTTTCCCTCAAAGCCATCTCATATCTAAATGCTACATCAGAACTCATCATCGGATTAGAACAACTTTTGTTAATTCCCTTTTCCCCTGATGTAGGTTAGTCTTCTTTTCATATTTACACTTAAGTTTCTCAAAATTATTTAATACATCCTATTGGAGGGGAGGAGGAGGCTCACATTACAAGACTTGTTTACAACTGTGTTTGCAGTGGGGTGTGACAACAGAATAGATTCTATAAAGCATAAGAATTATTAAAATTTGGTTCAGCCATTTTGGTTACTTGGGGTCTATGACAGATAGTGAGGCTGGCTGCTTGTTTGCAACGTATCAAACAGAAATGTTTGTGAAAGTTTATATAATCCTCAAAGCTTGATCCTTACTAGCTGCATTGGTGCTCTTCCATTGACGTCAATGAGTTACAAAGTCATTCAATAACAGAATAGGAGTTAGCCCTCTCATTTTTCCTCTCCTTATACCAGGCACTGTATCCAGTGCATTCATAGCCTTTATGGCTTCTGAACTCTAAGTCTAAAATGCAGTAATAACTAAATTCTGCATGAATTACTATACTATGTGTTGTAGCTTCATGGGAACATGTTGTATCACTTTTGGCCCTTATATAAACAATTAGGTTTTGGTAGTGTGGGTATAAGCTTGAGTGAAAAAAGCTCCTGCCTAATGGAATTATTATATTTCATTTCATAATCACTCATTTTTTATTAAATATATAAACATGCTTAAAAAAAATAGGAAAAACTCCCAAATAGACATACACACTACAATGCTGCACAATGCAAATACCGTACTGTTTGGTTTTCCTACCATGTATTAATAATTCCCATCTTTCTATGGTTTGGTTTTTCTTCCTCACAAATCAGCTAAAGTGGAAAAGTTTTTCTTGGACACTTCACAAACCATTACTTAGTCAAACTGGTCTTGATCCACTGATCCCGTGGGAGTTGGATCAGGTCCTGGGCCGTAGCTGTGCCCACATTGGGTTGACCTAACTTTGGAACTTAAAATCTCTTATTTTGTGTGAGAACTCCCCCATCTATCTCGTTTTAATGAGCTGTGATGTTACACCTACTGTATTGATACCCTTTTGTCAGTTTGAACGTTTCCTTTGCATATGGAGAGTGCAATGGCTGAACCAAGTTTTACTAAATTTTACTATGTTTTACAGATCAAGATTCTGTGTGAGCTGACAGTTTTCAGTGCAGTACCTCTTTCGGTTGCTGAGATGTAAGCAGCTGAAAATCACCAGATGCTTACTACACAGTGAACAATTATTGAAGTAAGCTCATTCCCCCTCTGCTCTCAAGGGTGACAACTTTCCAAGCACTAGTAAAGTATCTTTTAAAGGGGGAAAGAAAAAAAATACAGCAGAGGAAGTTACAAAAACGCAAAACCACTTGCAAAAAGGCATGAATTTAATCCAGTAAATTGCACAAAAATATCCTTTTCTCTAACCCTCCCCAAATCTTCTCCTTTAATACAAGTGAAACAAAAAGTGAACAGGATATGCTCAGTGACAAAGCAGAAACTAGTTCTGCACATTGCTGCATATTTTATTTGCTCCATCCGGTTTGGGGGCCAGTACAGTTGACTATGAGGTTCTCTGTTCCCATTTCCCTATCATTTTCAAGGTGGGTGTCTTCATGGTTTTTAACTAACAGAAAGTTTACTTTTATAAATGGTATTAAAAATAATTTCTGAGGTTATAGAAAGGGGCTATAAGTTTCCAAGGTTAATAATTACTTTCTGTTTCTTGTTCTACATTTTGTCTGGCTTAGAAATCAGAACAAAAATGACAATGCAAATCTGCAAGAACGTGGTCTAATGAGTAACACTTTGCCTTATATTTAACTGTCTGTCTCTTTAAGAGATTTTTACACACATGTTGAATTTGTGGTTTGACTTTCAGAACCACTGGTTTTGATCAGATTCCACAATTTATTTGTTAAAGCTTATGTTGCTTTAGGCAATTCCTCTCTAATTCTCCCATTTGGTGGACAGTTTTTGATGGTCTGTTTCCACTGTTTTGAGAGTCTAGTGTTTGAGACAAACTGCTGAGCAAAATGTGAAGAAAATATGTTAAGCTTTCATAGATTTTGTGTACAATAGGAATGCAACAGACAGAAAACGAAGGTGTTTGACATGATAATGGGAGGCTTAAATTGTACTTCACCAAATAAATGTTTTGATGTTCTTTTTCATTGATTCGCTAGCTGCTAAAACTGGCTTAATTCATTTTTAGGATAATTTATGATTGTGACTAGTTTCAAGAAACTTGCTGAATGTGTTTGTTACTATATCTGGAATCCCAAAAAACTTTAAAGGGGATTAAGTTAGCATTGAATAAGAGAATGTGACATATTGTTACTAATTTGCCCAGGAAATGTTTGGTATTAGTGGTTTCCATTGAATAGTGTTTTTTTTAAAAAACCACATACAACTTCATTTTGTCAGTGGTTTTTGCACTTTATTGTTTGCCTGAGCTCTAAAGAGTTATAAGTATTGAGTTCACAGTATCTGCCTTTTCAGAAATTGCTTTCTTGTACTATCTGAAGAGATTAATTTTCTTCTGCATTCTAAGGAACCTGTTTTTCTTCCCTCATTAAATTTATGTGCTATGTAGAACACTTCCTTTTTTAGCTTACCACTTTTCTAGAATTTTAACTACCCTTTGACATCAACCTACTACTGCAGGAATAAAACTTTTACAAAAGATATTTTTTTCTGGTGAAATATTAATCATTTTGTGTAACTCACTCTGAGCGTGATTGCATTTTGGACAGCTCTGAGTATCTGTCAAGGCTAGTGTAAGTTAGGGTAACCAGATGCCCCAATTTTATAGGAACAGTCCTGATTTTGAGGTCTTTTTCTTATATAGGCTCCTATTTCCCCCACCCATTGTCCCAATTTTTCACATTTACTATCTGGTTTCTCTAGTGTAGGTCTACATTTTCTAAAAGTGCTTTGCAAGTTATATTCATCAGTCTATATATACTGGTGCATAACAGTTCCTGGGTATTCTGTCCATCAGACACCAGTAGTAATGCAAAATCAGTAATAAATGCATAATTCTACTCATATTCCCACTTCCTTGAATCTTTCTTCCTCCTCTCAACTAATCCTGTTCTTTGTCTCTGTTGGGGTAAGACACAAGGTCTAGCAGCTTATTCTGTTTCTTGAAGTCCTGTTCTTCTGATTGGACCACAAGGAAGAGAGTAAAAAGATGTGAAAGAGTGTCTCACATAGTAGCACTAAAAGTTGGGCTTCTTTTGACCTTGCTATAAAATTCCTCCAATTTATGGAGTTGGGATTGTCTTTACATCTTTAAGCAGTTTCTGTTCCTCTCTGGAGAAGGAGAGGGTCTAGTTCTCTCTCTAAATATAGGGTATAACTAACTCTCTTTGCTAATGAGGGATTCAATATGGATGGAGAATAGATCCTTAAGTGACTGCAATTTATTTGCAGAGGTGTAGTGAAAGGGATTTTAGGCCAACAGAAAGAAATTTGCTTCTTAGTCCTGGGAGCACTCAGAGTTAATATTCCATCACTTTCCCCCCTAACTGAAACATCTCATTTTACCTTCTATCTGGAAGTACTTAGGTTCCACCTTATTCTCACCTCAGCTCTCTTTCAAGCAACTCTGACCTCTTGATATAGCAGTCCTTTCAGCTGGTACTCTAGCATAAGGAACACCTTCCTTCCTTCCTCTTCCTTTTCAGTAGCTCCTGACTTCTGATCCAGGAGCATATCTTGGGATTGGGTAAAGTATGAAGTCCATTGTAATCTACAGAAAGCAGCAATTCTGAATTCCTGTTCTTGCCTATTGAGAATAACAGAAATTGGAGCTGGAAAAGGTCACCTAGGCCATCCCAGCCTGTGCTGGATTTGTCAGTACTGTTTGTGAACTGCAGCATAAAGGGTTAGCATTGATCTTTTAATAAATGTATTTAAATTTCTCATTTATGGTAGAAATCTATAAAAAGCCCTTACATTGGGTGTTACCTGTGTAATTTTAAGGTGATGTATTTTGTTGTGATCCATATCTAACTGTATCATTGCAAAGTGTAGTTTGAACAGTACCCTGAGCACCCTTAAGGGTGGTGGTCAGGGAGAAGGGCTATTTACAAATATTAAGTTGTTGTTATAAAACCCAAGCCAGTGCAGTTATCTGAGAATAGATTTTTATCAAACCAAACACCCCAAATACCTGAAAGGTGCACGTTCTGCAGTGATGGAAATCATGTTAACATGCTTAACTATGTTGCTGGCTCAAGGCCTAGGAACTCATCTCCAGGAGCGTGGAGCTTTTTTTTTTTAAAAAAGCAATTTCAAACATCACTAATAACAAATTTTATGCCTAAAAAAGGACCAGAATGTGTAAACAAACACACAGCACAAATGAGAAGTCATATGTTACGTTCTAGTGCAAAATATCAACTCTGAACATGTGATCCAAGCCTTACAGTGTGGAACAGAATTTTCTCTGTGTTCATAGAGCTGTAGCTGCATGGTCCCCTAAACCCTGTCATACTGCACTTGTGACCTTCAGGATCTAACAGTGGTCCAGCCTTGCGTGGAGTGTTGTGTAGGAGATGCTTGGAACGCTATTGTAACTAAGTTCTTTTATTGGATAGATTCAGACTCTTAGGTTTCCTTTCTTTGGTGGAGTGGCAGTGAATGAAAATGAAAGGCGGTTGCCCAGCAGTGAGGGGCATATCCTTTTTGTTATCTTGTTTGAGATTAAGGGTGAAATTTTCAAAAGCACGTCAGTGACTTAGGAGCCCACTGAATTCCACAGACTTTCCATAAGGCATAGACTCAAAAGTCACTTTTGAAAATAGGACTTGGGCTCTCAAGTCACTGAAGCTTCTTTTGAATATTTTACCCTATTTTTTTGTCCCCCCTACTCTGCTCCATGTATAGAAGTAGTAGTAAAATACATGGCATTAGTTTACTTGTGATGAATTTGGCAAATGTGCAAAACTCTAAGCAAACACTGTGAACAGAAGAACAGTCATACTGGGTCAGACCAAAGGTCCATCTAGCCCAGTATCCTGTCTTCTGACAGTGGCCAATGCCAGGTGCCACAGAGGGAATGAACAGAACAGGTAATCATCAAGTGATCTACCTACCCCCTGTCGCCCATTCCCAGCTTTTGGCAAACAGAGGCTAGGGACACCATCCCTGCCCATCCTGGCTAATAGCCATTGATGGATCCATCCTCCGTGAGTGGACACAGTGTTCGAGTGATCACAGGGATGGCCATTTCATCACAGTGGAAGACATCAGTGAGTCAGTTCAGAATAAGAACATAGTGCCATATCCTCGGATTTTAAAACTGGCATAAGGCCCCTGTCTTCAGTAGACCTACTCTGATTTTCACCAGCTGAGGATCTAGCCAAGAAAGATTTTGTAGAAAGTCTTTATTTCTTTTCACTATGAGATATAGCCCCTCATTTACTGTTGGGTCTTGGCCGACCCACCTGGGAACTTGGCCCATTCAATCCACAGGTTAATATGTAACTCATCATCATTCTCTTCTAAAACGGGTACTGGAGACATGACTCTTTGTCCTTGGGTTACCAGCTTTTTGTTGTGGGGAGAGTCACTTGGGTACTCTCCTCGTGCGCCAAAATTGTGATTTGTGATAAAGTATTCACATAACTAAATTTTGGAAGATTTCCTGATTTTTATCTCAAATCTCTGTTTGCCCTTCTAACCTTCTATGCTTGATGGGTCTAGACTTAGTATAACTTGATTTCCCATACTAAACACCTACACTGTGGTGAGGCCATTAATCCAGAAATCAAATTGAGCTGTATTTACAGAGAATACTGTTTATTTCATTTTGTTGATTCAGTAATTAGCTTAAAGCTCTTTATTTTGTTAATGTTTTCCCTCAGTCAGCCACCTGCATCTCCTAGCACACAGGAAGCAATCCAAGGAATGTTATCAATGGCAAATCTCCAGTCTTCTGACTCCTGCTTGCAGACTTCATGGAGTACCAACCAAGCTAAAAATAACTCTATCTCAGCCCAAAACGCAAAAAAACCTGGGAGCAGTAACAACAAAAATGCAGGCAAGCACTTACTGAAGAAGACGACAAAAAACAGCATTGACATTGAAGACTATGATGACCAGGACCACTTAGATGCCTGTTTTAAAGATTCTGATTACGGTGAGAGAAAACAAATTAATTTCTATGGCTATGCCCCTAATTTTGAAAGTATTTATGCATGTGCTTAATTATACACTTATAGTTAGTCCCATTGAAATCAAGAAGACTGCTCTGGTACATATAGTGACAAAGAGTCCTGTGGCACCTTAAAGACTAGCTAAAGTATTAGAGCATAAGCTTTCGTGGGCTAATACCCACTTCGTCAGATGCATGCAGTGGAAGTATCCAGGGGCAGGTATAAATAGGTAGGCAAGAACCAGGTTAGAGATAGGGGTTAACCCAATGAGGGTTAGTCCAGTGAGAGTTAGTCCAATGAGGCTGAACCAGGGTTAACCCTAATCAGGGTTAGTCCAATGAGGCTGAACCCTAATCAGGGTTAGTCAGCCTCATTGGACTAACCCTAATCAGGGTGAGGTATTCCTCTAGCAGCTGAACTTGGAGGTGTGAACAGCGAGACAAGAGAAACTGCTCTTGTAGTTAGCTAGCCATTCATAATCCCTATTCAGTCCTGAGCTGATTGTGTCAAATTTGCAAATGAATTGCAGCTCTGCAGTTTCTCTTTGCAGTCTGGTCTTAAAGTTTTTTTGCTGCAATATAGTGACTTTTAAATCTGTAATTGTGTGTGCAGGGAGATTGAAGTGTTCTCCTACAGGTTTTTGTATATTGCCATGTATATTGCCATTGGCAATATACAAAAACCTGAGGAATAAATAGATTAGAATGAACACATTAGACACTTGAGATTAGATAAACAGATTAAACTGATATTTTAGTCAGATTGAACCCAATTTTTTTATACTTCTATGTAATATAGGAAAAAGATTTTAACAAGCAAAGCAGTGGAGTTGAAACCACTATTAGCCAAACCCTAAACCATATATATTTAATTTAAAAATAGAACTTTATGCAGTGTACCATGAAATTGTGATACACATGTCAGTGAAGTCAAATGAAATGACTAATCAGAGAAGCTATCAGTAAAGAACCCCTGAATTAGATACGAGGTCATGATCTTAAGTTTTAATGCCAAGATTACTAAACTCTGCCCTGAAAGGAAAAGAGGGATTTTTGAGACCACTACACCAAATTTACTATATTCTGGAAGTGAGTTTTTTAATAGTATGAAAAAGCAGTCTCTCTCTCTCTCTGTGTGAGAGAGAGAGAGGTGGGGGTAAAATACTAACACTCATAGAAAAATAAAACTATGTAGTCCTGCAGGGCTCAAGGAGAGTATGCAGCTCTTTAGCAACATAATAAAAATGTTACTTTAAAATGGTGCTGCTGACTGTGACCCTTAAAAAACATAATTGAAATCTGCTTTCTCTATTAGATACAAGTATATTGAAGTTCAAATTAAAATACTCAGAAGTTTAATGAAAACAAGACATTTTGAAAATATTGTACATATTTAAAATAAATTAAGTGCATGTTGCTGGTTTGCAGTTACAGCACCTTGTAGGTGTATCAGTCAGGATAAATTACACTTTCACAAAATTTGTCATGTAATTTATAGACATGATCTACATGTGACAATGGGAAAATGGACAGGGTGATATTTTAAACTCCAATGTTCTTGCTGATTATATATGTATGCTACTATTTAATGGGTTTTCTTTGTTGTAAGCAGTTTGAGTTTATAAAGACTCCATTTGTACTGCATCTGGTCAGCAGATTTTCAGTTTAGGGGCTAAATTAAGCAGTAACATTATAACCATACATTGCTTTAACAGAAAAACATTGAAATCAAATTTAAATGCACATTTTTTTGAAAAAGCCTCTATCAACGAGTCTGAGTGTGTCTATATAGAGGACTGAATAAAATTCAAATGATATTGTTACCATTCACCCAAAAGAACTGTAAATATTCATGGAGAGAACAGTTCAGGTGGCATGTGGCTGCAGAGAAAACCATTTTCAAGGTTTTCATAAAACCACCTGCCTGCTCTCCCTCTGTCCATATATCTCACTCCACTGAGTTATTTGTAGAACAACTGGAAGGGTTTGATGTTATACAAGGTAACGTGGATGACATTTAGCACTTTGATAGCACCTAATAAGTTCTCTTGCCCTCCCCATCCTTTGGGTTGGTCAATAATTATCCACCTTTTACTGAAGGGGAAATGGAAACACAGTAGAGTTAAGTAACTTGCTCCAGGCCACACAGTGAATGAGTGGCAAAGCAAGCCAGCAGTCCCAGATTCCCAGTCCCATTCTCTGTCCACTAGATCCTGCCGCCTCTGAAGGTTTCATAATTGGATCTATTTTTGAGCAAAACCCAATGAAATTTAGTGAAAGTGAAACAAAGTATGAAAGGCAGAGATGTTGAGTGTTTCTGAATGTCTCACAGAACACTAATATTTGCTGACACAGCTGGTTCAGGCAAATGTAAGCCAGGATTTTCTTCACCTATTTAACAATAATACACCTGACTTTTCAAGTGTGATTTAATGAATGACTAGGGAAGAACAAACCAAACCAAACCAAACCTGAATTATTATATTTTTGCAGGGCAGGGAAAAGGGGGAGAAAGAAGGGGAATGAAGAAAATCTAGGACTTTAGGCATACCACCACACAGGTCACCATGTCCCCGACTCCTGTGGCCCTGTCTGACCTCAACCCCCGCCCCATCTCCACACACACATAGAGCGGCAGAGGTTCCCTGTCCTCTCTCAGACTGACAAGAGCAGTAGCATGGAATCACCTTCAGTACCTTAGGAATGGCAATTCTCCCTTCTTGGGAGCAGCAGGGCTTCCCGCTCTACCGCAGAAAGGCAGGGTTGGCAGGAAAGGGGCACCTCAGGACTTAGCCCAGTAGCTCTTGGATGGGTAGGTGGGCCAGGTCTGCTGCACTCCTCCCCTGCAGTACATGCAGTTGTTTACTGCATTGTGTTGGTGGGACTCTTCTGATTGACTCATAAGAGTTAATACCCTGTTCATGCCTCTCAGAACTATTGTTTCAGGCTGACTGCAGGCTCAGGCAAGCACCACTGCATCAGTTACACTTGGATCATATTTTCAAACTGTTTTCACCATTATGGGTGCTTAGACCTTAATTTTTCTAAAATGAAGGTGAGATGCTGATGTGATCACATCAGTCCCAGAGCAGGGGTCCTTGACATTGGCCTGCAGTGAGCCCATGCTTTAATCCAGCCCTGTTTTTTTCCCTCCCTGCCAAAGAATCAGTCAGTTTTAATCCTTTGAAAACAAATAAATCCCAACTGGAGGGGGGGGGGGCAAGGGGAAACTCCAAACATACAGAAGAAGAAAAAAGTTCCTGTACAGCATTTCCTCCCCTGACTCCCAAGCCTTTCCATGCTAGAACTCCCGGGTTGGGGAGCTATGAATCCAGAAGGGGCAGAAGGTAGAAGGAGCTGGGAATAGATCTGTTTGCCTTGGGGCTGGATGGGAGCAGGAACCTATGAGAACCAGTACTGATAGCCAGTACTAGGACACGAATGAGCATTGGGCAATGAACTCCCTTCTCATTAATGGACAGACAACTCTCTTCCCTCTGACAGAAGCCTCGTGAGTGAAAACTCAGTGTGTCTTCTGTTTCTTAAATTTGTTTTTCCTTAAGTGGGGACAATTTGACCCTATATTTTTAGTCGCTCAGTAAGATGTGTGGTTTACAATGAGCAGAGAGAGGGAAAGAGGTCTTGAGGGAGCGAGTTGTGTCAATGCCATCCCAGCATGGTTTAACAGAGCAGCATTTTATTGAGTACAGTGGGGGTTTTATGGAGTAATGATTTTAATGACTAATAATCTGAGAATAGCTCTGTGTTTTGGCCACGAGCCTCTGCCTGTGGCTTAACTGGACCAAATTCCATGTGCCCCACACAAGGCCCATTAAAATCAGAAGGCGTTTTTCCTGCAAACCAACATTTGCACTGGGCCCAGGTAAAGTAGACTCCACTACTCTGTTTACTCCAAGAAAAGTTTAAGAAGTGGCATTAATCACATACCTCTCATCCAACCAGTGTGATCAAAATAGTGCTATTCAGCAAACTGGCAAACAGCTGCCTCTTGTCAAGGGTATCCAATGGCCTCATTTTTATCCTGATATTAGAATCATAGAACTGGAAGGGACCTTGAGAGGTCATCTAGTCAAGTCCCTTGAACTCAAGTCAGGACTAAGTATTATCGAGACCATCTCTGACAGGTGTTTGTCCAACCTGCTCTTAAAAATCTCCAGTGCTTTACCACTCCAACCATTAGGAAAATTTATTCGAATGTCCAACTAAACTACGTTTGCTGCAATTTAAGCCTATTGTTTCTTGTCCTATCTTCAGAGGATCACAAGAACAATTTTTCTCCCTCCTCCTTGTAACAATCTTTTATGTATTTGAAAAGTGTTATGTCTCCTCTCAGTCTTCTCTTCTCCAGACTAAACAAACCCAGTTTTTTCAATCTTCCTTCATAGGTCATGTTTTCTAGTCCTTTAATCATTTTTGTTGCTCTTCTCTGGACTTTCTCCAATTTGTCCACATCTTTCCTGAAATGTGACATCCAGAGCTAGACACAATATTCTAATCAGTGAGGAGTAGAGTGGAAAAATTACTTCTTGTGTCTTGCTTACAGTACTCCTGCTAATACATCCCAGACTGATGTTTGGTTTTTCTGCAACAGCGTTACATTGTTGACCCATATTTAGCTTGTTAAACATCTCCTAAGGGTACTGCACTTTGCCTGTGTTTCTTAAGATATGGCTACACTACCCGCCAAATTGGCGGGTAGTGCTCGATGTATCAGGGATCGATGTATCGTGATACATCAATCCTCGAATCGACTCCTGTACTCCACATTGGTGAGAGGAGTAAGCGGAGTCAGGGGGGGAGTGGCCATGGTTGACTCGCCGCTGTGGGGACGGCCAGGTAAGTCGACCCAAGGTACTGCGACTTCAGGTACGCTATTTGCATACTGAAGTTGCGTATCTTAGGTCGACTCCCCCCCAAGTGTAGCCCTGGCTTCTGTGTGCTACCCTTGGCTGCAGTGTATACACAGATACTCTAGGACTGATTCACCACTGTGCTAGTCCAGTTCTACACTAATGGGTGATTTTACTTACCTCAAACTCCTGTTTAATACTGCTGCAACAAAAGCTATTTTTTGTTTTTCGTTTAGTTTACCCATCTTTGGAATCCGATGAAGATAATCCAGTATTCAAATCACGATCAAAGAAAAGAAAAAGTTCTGATGATGCCCCCTATAGCCCGACAGGTAAGTCTGTTATGTCTTGGATGGTCAGACTCAAGGAGAATATTTCAAATTGAAAACTTAGAAAAGAACAATGGGATTTATTATTTTTATCATAAAGATTGTGCTCGTCTAGATCTCTCAGTTGAGAGACTAACTTTTTTTTTTTTTTAAAATAGCTCCACTGTAGTGAACACTAAATTGAATCTAACACATTCTGGACAATGTTTCTCTTCAGCTACCTTTTAAAAAATAAAAAGTAATCTCCTACAGGTTGTAGGTATCTTCTACATCCTGCCGGTAAAGTCGATGATGTATTGCTAGTATTATGATGATGTAGTGGAGAAATCTAGCAGTTCTGAGACAGCCCACTCCTTATATATAAAAAGCATTTAAAAAGAAAACAGAGAATATAAACTATTCCCACTGTTTTCATCAAAAGCTCAGTAAAACTGAATAACTGCCAGGGGCAGTTTCTGTGCTGTGCCTTACAGGAATTGCCGCCTTTTAGGGTGCCCAGATTGTGGGCCAACTGGGGGCCAGTGCAGCTCCTGGTGTATATTCGAGAGCTCTGGGGCTGTTCTAATTTACAGCAGCTTGACCTGGGCAGCCCAGAATGTCCAGAGTATTCAGTGCTATCTGCTGCACTAGTCAGGCTATGATGGACAGGATTTGAGTTGCTTACAGACTCTGCCCTGGAAGAATTTTCCCTTGGCCACGTGGGGTGGGAAGAGATTGTGAAAATCTCTGTGAAGCATTTTTGCCTGTTCATTGGGATAAATTCACACTCCATGAATGCTAGATTTTACATTAAATGTGGTCAGTTTTGGAAAATCTGGAGGAGAATATGGGTTTCCTTCCAAAAGCTCCATCATTTAAGTGGAGTCTTGAGCTCTGTTTCCACATCTGCCCCTCAACAGCCTTACTAACACTTGGCACTTAGAGATGTTCATCCCCCTAAAGTAGAAAGTCCATTTAAAAATAAGCTCTGTCTTGCCCTTGTCACCCCTCCTTGCCCTTCATTCTGTAGGAATGCAGGGCTCCCCCTGCACAGAGTAGCTGTTATACTGTATTTTCATTTTGTTCTTACATTTAGCAAGAGTTGGCCCCTCAGTACCTCGACAAGACAGACCTGTCCGAGAGGGTACAAGGGTTGCCTCCATTGAAACTGGATTGGCAGCAGCAGCAGCCAAATTATCCCAGCAGGTGAGTTTGCGTACTAGGTCGCTTTCCCTTAGAAAATATGTTTATTTTTAAATGGAGCCATAGCACTTCCCCATCTTCCCCTTTGCTTGTTGAACGTTAACTATATTGTCGTACCAGCTCATGTTTAATTACTGTAATTAATTCTTAAGTAATTAAATAAGTAATTCTTAATTAATTAATTCTTAATTAATTAATTCTTTACTCAGTGACAAAATCCAAATGGCTTCAATACAGGGAGGATCAGGTCCTAAATCACACTTTCAGATTTCCAACGACACTGCAGATTAGAGGTTCTAGTTCAATTAGGTGCTTTAAGCACAGTGACAAAATTATCAGTTGTGCAGATCAGGAAAACAAAGTAGTATTTCGGGGGAAACTTGAGTGTAAGCACCTTTTACTTTAATAAGATTAAATTTACAAATGTGCTTATGTGATTTAGGAGTCTAGGTCCTATTTTCAAAAGTACCTTAGGTATTTGGAGCCAGATTTTCAAAGGTGTTTAGGCCCTTAAAGATGCTCATGGGCACCTAGTGGGATTTTCAAAAGTGCCTAAGCAGGATAGGCACCTAAGTCCCTTTCAAAAATGGGACTCAGACACCTAGGTCTCTTAAATATTTTTGAAAATGTTACTCTAAGTCATTCAAAATTGAGAATTATGCCAGATTTTCATCATCTTTTTGAACTTAATTTATTTTTTAATGTTAAAAAGCTTTATCGCAACTTTCAGAATTTCTTATCCTATAAACTTACATTCAGTTATGAAAATGGATGTTTGTATACAGACATGCTGAACTCAAGGATGCTTATGGAAAATCCTCATAGGAAGTAGGGCTGAATGCAGTACCCGCTGTTCAAACTACATTTCCTCAACACAAGAATCTTTAATTCCTTTTTAAAGTACCAAAAGACACTAGACAGCTATATTAACACACAGCATAGAACTCAGCTACTTTTTCCAGTTTAGTAATCCCATTTTTAATAGGTTACTAAAGCTTTTCCAATATCAACTTGCTATCATCCTTATGGAGTTTAAATTGTTCCTTCATTGTGAGTGAAATTCATCATGATACAGAGAGCCATTACAGACCTGTGTACATATGGTTGTGCTCTACATTGACAGTATTCCCAGCTAACTTCCGCACAGATGTTATTTTTCATCTTATGGGGAAAAATTATTGAGCTTGATTCTCAGTGACACTGTTCCTATACTTGGATCAGGAATGGACAAGGGAAAGATGGCTTTAAGCCATCTTTGTTCTCTCATATACTGGGGCTGTACAGGGACCTGCCCAGTCCTCAGTGTAGGTTAGAGCAGCCACAGGTCTACTCCAATTTATCTTCTGTCTTCCATAGTCCTCTGTGTACCTTGGAAAATAGAAAATAGCCATAAAGCAGTGCACCCAGGCCACTCCCCTGACAGGCAGCCCACACAGGGAGCTAAGGAAGAGCCAGTTTATATCTTTACAAGACCACTCACACTAGGAGTGTCCTCAGGGGGGCCAATTTTGCCCACTCAAAGGCCTTGTTATCCTGCCAGAGTGACACAAAGCTGCCTGAGTGTCACTGAGAATCAGGCCCATTTTATTTATCTTGTACCATTATTTTTTGTATTACTAAAGGGGCCTGAGACATGTATCATGGTCCCATGGTGCTAGGTGCTGTACAAACACAATAGAATGATAGTCCCTGCCCCTAAGAGCTCACAATTTACGACAAGATACAGAAACTGTCATTCTGTTGTGTTTGTACAGCACCAGCACCGAATGCAGATCTGTAAACTAACAGAGCAGTAAACAATGTTGTTGTGATCAGTTCACTTTGAGTTTCTAGCAACCCTGTTCGCTCTGTGTCTTTATCCAGTTCTGACAATATCCCCATTTTTGACATGATACACAGTGTAACAATGTTAACGAAGGCCACTGGTTGTCCCAGTAGCTGAATGGGGATTCTATGCTTTATTGAAAGGAGGAACAAAAAGGCAAGAAGAAGAAGAATACCAAAAAGAAGTTGTCCCCCAACAACACAAATAAACTCTCTCAGGAAGGCAGCTCTCCTGAACCCAAATTGGAGTCCCATGCCAGCAGCCTAACAGATCATGAATACACTGCTGGAGCAAGCACGTTTGGGGTCGCCCAAGTAAACAGAGGCTCTCAACCTATGGCACCTGGAGTTTTCCTCACCCAGAGGAGACCTTCATCATCATCACAGAATAATGCAGCTGCCAAAGGTACAGTAAATGTTCACAGAGGAAATGGCAAAGATCCATTCAGTCTATCTCCAGGACAGGGCAAGGTTGTTCCCTACAGTGTAGTCCTGCATCCCTTCTCCATTGTGTATTTGTACTCTTTCAGTGCAGCTAGGCTTGTTTACATCAGTTGGGGATCATCTGGCTATGAGCACTGAGTTGGATTAGCACTGTGTTCCACTGTGTGTGGGTGTCTTATAGGGGAAACAATTCCTACATGGGACGGGGGAGGGAGAATCTATCTAAGTTAGCTCTCCTCACTGTGGCGTCTTCACTGCAGTGAGTCGACTGCAGCTGCTCCCCCGTCGACTCCGCTTGCGCCTCTTGTGGCGGTGGAGTACAGGAGTCGACAGGAATGCTCGGGGGTCGATTTATTGCGTCTAGAATAGACGCGATAAATCAACCCTGGCTGGATCAATCGCTACCCGCAGATCCGGCGGGTAGTGCAAACATTGCCAAATGCTTGCCAAAGTGAACGCTATAGGTCGTGTTCCCTGTTTTAAAGGAACTCATCTCTGTATCACAGTCCAGATTCTCCAGTATCTAAAAAACTATTCACAACAGAGCCTGTCACCTTTTCCCCTTCGCTTGTTCAGAAACTCTGTTTTTCCACTTTCTTCTATATACTTCTTCTGCCATTGACTCAGTGGGGTCAGGATTTCAACCGTAAACCTTAGTACAGATAAAATTCCAATGCACCTATTCTGTACATGTATGTGCACAGAATATTTTAAGTCACAAAGTTGCCTTTCCTACATTGGAATGGTTCTTGAATTTCAACAGTGCAAATATTTAAACTACTTTTATGAATTACTGTGCTTAAGGAAACATCAAAAACCCCACGCAAATCAACATGTTTTTCAATATTTTTGTTTACTCTCTGTAATTGGAATTTTATTTTTACACTGAGGAATAGCTGGAATCTTGTTTGAGTCAAACGTTTCCCATCCTGTTTTCAGCTTTCCCTGTCTGAGCCCACATTGAAGACATAAGAACATAAGTCAAGAAAAAGGTGGAGGGATGTGTATGTGTGTGGCTGTGAGAAAGAGAAAGAGAGAGAGAGAGAGAGAGAGAGAGGGGTCAAATTCTATAATAAGTTATAGTGGAAGTTGAGCATTGATCAATGATGCAATATATGATAACTTAAGTGACTATATTTCCCATGGTTTTATAACTGTATGAATACAGTGGAGATAGCATGAGATTTCATATAGTCCTGTATGCGTAATTTGAAAACATCTGTATCAGTAACATTTTCTTAACAAGATATTATTTATTGCAAACTCTATATCCAGAAAACAAAGCCAATTAAAGTCAGAAAGGTGCACAGGAATTTTTTTAATGCTTGTGGCTGTTGGCAAAATTAAACATTTCATTCAATTTACCTCTTAATGTGTTCACATTCCACCACATGTTAATCTGTTGAAATGAACCGGGTTATATAGTGAAATCAGAAATAGCTCAAAATACAGCAGGCAATGTCCAAGCCTGTCCAAGCTTCGTGCTAGGATGCAGAGCCCTGTCAGAGTGATGGATCAGTCTACCAAATAAGCAAATGCTTTACGTCTCTGGGAAATGAAAGTGAATGAACAGCCCTTTCTGACATCCCTGGGTGCCTGTTTAATAGAAGGAGGCTTTAGGGTGGCTTTGTAAGATAACTGTGTGGTGGTTAGTAAAACAAGACCTAGATGGCTGAATTTAATGGGGATTTAAGGGCAGTCCTAAGGAGGCAGCAGTGTTAAGCGCAATCAGCCAGCTTCGTGCCATTACTGCTCTTCTGGGGGTGTCCGAGAGAGCTCAATCCAGTCTAGTGCTGGAGACAGAAAATATTTTTAAAACAGCAGCATGATTTCCTCTCCCCCCTTTTTTTTCCTTTCCCCTTTTAAACCACAAAGACACTTTTCACCTTCAATTAAACTCAGTAAAAACAGTGCACTCAGTCATTGGCTACCTTGAGGCCTCATCCAAAGCCACTGAAATCAATGGAAAACTCTCCATTTATTTTAATGGGCTTGGATCAGGCCCTTCATGGAGAAATGTGTATAACTCTATGCAAACAGATACAGCGATGCTCCCTTATTCGTGTATGTATGTTATATACACAAAAATAAGGGAGCATAGTTTACTTATCTCTGTGTGTGTGCACATCAAAGGTCCAGATGACACACACACTATGAAAAGTAAAGGTAAGTGGTAACTGAGCATTTATGTCTGTTCTCTAATGTACTTTCCTGACTAGAAAGTATACAGTTCTTGGCTAGATATGCAGCTAAGGTCTGGGAGTGGTAGTCATGTTAGTCTGTATCAGCAAAAAGAACGAGGAAGTTCTTAGTTACACTTTCATTGTGGTTTCTTGAGGCAGCAGAAGACGTGTCTAGAGGAAAAAATATGCCGGCGGCATAAAAAAACAGCACCTGCAACTTTATACATGAATAGGTTTTAACTGTAACTTCTAACACATGATTTCCATAACCTGACTTCTCAGTGTTATTTACTTCTATAGCATTTTAAGTGTTCTGAATGAAGATTTGTTCACACTCTGTCAGAGCTGTTGTGAAACAGAATAGGATGATTGCGTAGGAGAGCAATGTGTCAAGGATACATTTGTACCCACCAACTGCTTTTTCTCCCAGCTGGGTGAACACAAAGGTGACCAAGTGGCAGTAGTTTCTCTTTTGAAATAGAACAAAGGGGTGAGCAAATATTATGCTTATGTACGTTCATGAAAGGCACCAGTGTGGTCTGGTGGATCACGTGTTGGACCGGGAGTCTGGACGTGACTTGTTCTGTCCTCAACTCTGCTTTTGGCTCATTGTGGTTTTGAACACATCATAATTTATTTGTTCCTCACTTGTCAATGTGGAAAATGATATATTTCTGGTTCCGAAATTGCCAGGAAGAAAGGCATGACAATATCTGTATTATTATTTATTTGTAGTAAAGTGTGGAAATTCATGGAGGTGGTTGAGCTGGATACTGCAGTCTTTGCACAGCTGAATCTCATTCACTTGAGTAAGAGTCTTGCCAGTGAAGTAAGATCAGAAGCTAGGCTCAGTCTAAGCCTGTCCGCCATTTTGTTACTTCAGAATCACACTACCAGGGCAAAACTGGATGACACGGACAGAGTCCTGCATTAGTGCATTCTTGTAAGATTGTACATGGATTAAAAAATCTGCTTGTGTGTCACTTATGTGACAGCACATAGGGAAGTAGGTTTACACAGAAGTGCAAGCAAAAAGCAGAAAACAAGTATATGACAGTGTGGTGAGTCCAGTGTAAAATCATGGACGAAGTTGCTATATTTCCTAGATGTGTCAAAGTGAATATGATGAATGTCATGGTATGGTCACAGATGAAAAGGGAACAAGTTATATCAAAGCTGCCAGCTATTATAAACTTTAATCAAAACCTTGTAAAACAGAATATATTTTTAAAGGATAAATACAATTAAAATGAACCTCAGTCTTTGAAACTGCACACAGCTTTTTTCTTTAAACTAATGCAGCAGGAGATACAATTACATACAACCTTTGCAGCTTTTAAAGTGCGCAGTTAAATGGTCTAACCTAGATGAATGATTTTTTTACTCACAAGGAGAAAGACAATGTAGTATATGTTGGGATAACAGTACAGATAGCAATGCTTGGTTTTCTTCAGAACATTCTGATTCATGTATTAGACACACACACACACAACTCTGAGAATTTGTAGTACACATATCCAAATATAATTACTTCAGGTGGAAATCAGACACCAGTGTGATTGCACCTGCTTACACCACCTCTGAAGTTAGTGCTTCTGTTTTTGTACCCAATGAGCCTGCTTTGCTGTTTCTACATAGCTGTGGTTGCTTTTACTTAACATGTTCATTTTTTTTTTTAAATTTTTAGGAAAACGTACAAAAAAGGGCATGGCTACCGCAAAACAGAGGCTTGGGAAGATTTTGAAAATCCATCGGAATGGGAAACTTCTCCTTTAATATTTCGAAAACTGGGACTTAATCAAAGCTCAGTAATTCCTGAGCTGACACTAACTCTTCAACTCTTGAAGGACTTCAGTAGTATTGTGCATCATCTTAGGGACAATACCAGTTGACTTTTTGCCACCACTTTAATAATTGTTTTTAACTTTCAGCAGTTAAAGTGTACAGAATACTGCTATAAATATTTTTTAATATAGATGTCCTTTCTCAAATTGCTGAGAGTGACTAGTTCGCAAAAAGTTAATGATAATCCAAGAAATTGAGGATCATTCCAGTTTTAGGAAAGTATCCCTTTAACTTGTTCATAAGTGGAAACCAGTTGTTTTACAGAATGAACATCCATTTCAGTTACATTTCACTTAAGAAAAAAAAGTATTATCTTTAAAGAGGTATCTGGTCAAAGAGTAGGAGATTAAATTGAAAAATTCTGCATTTGTCTAACAAACAATATTAAGAGGTGGGGGACCTTAAGTTCGATTGCTGGAGACATTTTCCCATGCTATAGGAAATGCAGAAGGTAATCTGCATAATGTGAAACTTAATTATCTCACCCTGATTGTAATCTAGATGTGTTGGAGGAGCCATTACTGCACTGGAGCACTACTCCATGCCTCTGGGATAGCTGCTGGTTGGGCAACACTGGGTGCAGGAGGCAGCATTTGTTATGTACAGTGGGAGCTGGTTTACTGCTGGGTTCATAACTGGTTGCGAGTTTTAACTCTATGCCTAAGGGCCCGTTTTTGTAGCTAATTGACACACATCATGGTACAATAGCTCGTGTCAGTGTCGAAATCAAAGCACACAAAGGTGTGTTCCAGACCTTGCAGTCACTTTAACTGCAGTAGATGAGGTCAAGCTCTGCTTCTTCACCTGCAGTTCTTGACGTTTATATCAAAGCACTTCTTACCAGATACACTTACTCTGGGAATGAGGGCTGCATGCGTCAAAGTGTCAGATAGTGGGAAAGTTTAGCTTATTGACAGTTTGACTGGATACTTTTTTGTCTTTTAACTCTTTTAGTGTTTGGTGTAGAGTGCATTATTTTACATTAAACTGCTTGTCTGCATATAAACACTTGAGGGGTTAAATTTGTTTCTCAGGCAATCCCGTATTTTAATTTTTAGATGTGTTTACTAAGGCATATTTTTCATAGAATGTAGCTTGTAAATAGCTTTTTAAATAACTTCTTTTTTATAAAAGTAAAGTATCTTTAGACATTTCTTTCTATAGACTCCTTCATTAACATTTATACAAATCATTGCTGAGTATTATCAGTTGTATTTTAGTTTGGTTTTAAAAGGGTTGGGTGGGGTTTTTTTGTTTTTGTTTCACTTTCTTTTTTGGGGGGAGGGGAAAGGAATTTGGGCGTTGCCTGGAAAACAAGTAAAACTTTGTGCAGCCTTATAAAATGTCTTATACAGAATCAAATAGTACAAAATAATCTATTTAAGACACATTTTGAAGAATAATCTTCAACTTTAATACCAGCTCTTTGTTTTAATTCTTGTATTATGAGGGGATACAGTTATTTTACTAGCACCTTGTGAAGTGTTTCTGTGTTTTGTGATGATGTAATTTATTAATGTTTGTAGCTTTTTATATTTGTACATTTCTTATGAGCTTTGTTTATATACACATTACCTGGATGTGATGTCCATGGGGGAAAAAAAAACAGCTACAGGAAACAACTGAGGCCTTATTAACTAACCTTTATACTATTACAGTGGGGCATAGATTCTGAATGCTAGGAGACTGAGAAAGTTAGTTGAATAGGGCCACAGATTTATGCAGAGCAGGGTTTTTAAGCTTCCCTAGTATACTGTTCTTGTTCAGCATTTATATAATATAACCCAGACATCATGCTGTTTTTTTTATTATTATTTTCGCAACATGTACATTTCTAACAAAATTTATTGTGGCTATCTATTACAGTGTTTTATTTACTGATTCATATCAAATGCTCTTGTATCAAGTCCATGAAATCTAAGTAAACTTAGATCAAAGTTAAAAAAAAAAAGTAAAATATTTCAGGTTTTGTATAGAACTGTGTTTGGTTAATTTATTGATTATTAATCGTTAGGGGCCTGATGATGCGATGTTATACACATGCCACCTTAGTGAAATCAATAAGATAGGATGGGACAGATACTACAGAGCAGAACAGGGTTCTTTGTTTCATTCTGTTGCTATGGTGGCTCCTCATGGGTTAGAGAAGGCAGTCATGACTGGTGTGGAGTTAGAGTACTGTAGGGATGCGGAATTTCATAAGCTTGGGAATTCTGCTACCTACAGAAGACCTCAATCATGCAGATTGCTCCACATGGATATCCCTCCTCTCCCATGTCTAGATGGAGCTATGTTGAAGTCAGTGGGGTTACATGCAGGTACAGAGGCTCACCTGCGAGTTTTTATTGCAGGATTGGGATCTACATCTGCAAATTTGGGTTGAAAAATCTCCTGAAACTAGGCTTTCTCTCAGTACCCAGCCAAGTGTAGGAAGTGCTGACAGGTTGGCAGTTGGGGGCTTTTATTTTTCCTGAACCAGTTCACTCATGCTTGCTTGAATACTAAAAATATCAAATGTATGCTCAGTCCAACACTGGTATCAACAACGAGAGGCCAAGGTTAAAAAATAAATAGAAACATTAAAAAGAAGACAGCTTGGGTGCTCTAACCTCCAGCACAAAATGCATGAGATTTGCTTCCAGCAGAGGAATAGCTCCACAAAGGATGAGGCAAGGCTGAAAGCAGTGACACGGTAAAGCAGGAAAGCCTTATTTTTCCAGTAAGTTCATACCAGGTCTAACAACCTATCTCCCAGCTTCAATTCATGCTGGTTTCTAGCCAGTCTTTCCTGAAGTAGTAATTTGAATCTGTCACTGAATTTAGTATCATATCCTGTCCCTGGCTGCGTAATCTCCACATACAGCTGCCAGCACCATTCCCTGGTCCCTCGGCCCCGAGCCCTTGCCTTCCCTACCGTGCACAAGCTGCTATGTCCTGATCTTGTGGATTGGGTTAGGAAGCAAGAGTGGGAGAAGAGCTGGTTGCATCAGGTCTATGGACCAGGGGCTGGAGGATGGTTTAACAGTGGCAGGGAGGAGAGTGGCAATCTTGGATTAAGAAAATTCCCATTCGCCTTTTGCTCCCAGAAAGTCTCCCTCACTTCCATCTGTTAGCAACTCCCTCTAGGAATACCTTAGATATAATCACAGCCACAGCATCATTCCTCAATGTTACAGATGCAATGGAACAGGCAGCTTAGCATTTCCAGAACTGAATTAGTTGTTTTCACAGTGTTACGGGCCCTATCTGCTGGAGGTGTCAGTGATGGAATTGGGGTGGGTGCAGCTTCTTCATTAATACGGTTCATTTTTTTTTAACAGCATGCAGGCAAAAATGAAAAACCCTGCACCCTGCACCCTGACACAACCAAAATGTGGCACCTTCAAAACGTTAAACAACTAACCTGTTCTACAATTAAATCAGTAAAGAAAACTCTGCACAATTTATACAGGATTTTCACATAGGGACCAAGCACACCTTCTAAGACTACGTGCCTGAAAAACTAATAAAGGAGCAACGGGCCCTCCCTTTTCATCAGTGACAGGTGCAGTTAGCACTGGGTTAAAAAATACAGAACACCAGTGGCTGAAAACAGAAGAGACGGTAGTACAGACTGGAAGGGCATGTTACATAATGTGCTGCAAAAAAGCTACAGAAATAGTTCTGCACCATGACCTAGATTTTTTTCCCTGATTCATCAAGGTACTAAAGCATGTTTGACACAAAGCATGTGAGACGTCCCACTGAAAAGTCACCAGCACCACTGAAGCTGTGTTTAAGTATCTTGATGAATCAGGCCCTAAATCAGCAGGTTGAAGTACATTGCCCATTTCCTTCAATATGCAGTAGGATAATTTGGTGGCAGCCCTTGAAATTAATATAACATTTTAAAGGCTACAAATAGCCTCTGCTTCTTCAGTCAGAAACTTCAAAGCCACTGAATGCCATTAAACCAGCTTTTTAGTGGGGGAGGGAGAGATGTATTAGAGAGGTTGTTTTGCCATAATGCCTTCGTCAACTTCCTAGTCATTGGTTGTAAACTACACATACATTTGGCCCATTGACTTCAGTGGTGCTACGTCAGAAAGAAAGCTCGTCCCATGTGTTTTGATGTCAGAGTAGTATATCGTTTAACAGTATTTTTAACTCATACATTGGCAGTGCAGGTTCGCTCAAGTAACGGTTGCACAAAAGTCTTCAAGCACTTTACTCATATTGATTAGGTGTCAGAGGCAGTATAACAAAACAACAACAGATCTCCGGGGGGGGGGGGCAGGCAGGATTGAACCTGGGTCCTCTGGAGCTAAATGTACGAGCTGCTACTGCATGAGCTAAAAGTCATGAAGCCCTTAGCTAAGGCTGTAGAGTAAACTCATTAATCGCTCTGGCTTGCTAAAGTGCTCTTGCTGCTGCTAGGTGGGCCAGAACACCACACCCAGGACATGTCTGGGTTACAACAGCACTTCAGGGACAGCAGCATTAGTCCCAGTTAACAGCTAGAGAAACTGATCGTGAGTGGTGGTGTATGATTGATCATGTCCATGTTCGAACTGGGACTAATCCCACACACCTCTTGCTGTCCAGTTCCCTACTCGCTCTGAACCCTCCTTTCATGCCCAGTGGATTTTGATGAGCTGTCTCTCAATTGCTTTGACCAGATACTTTCTCGGTGTTCAGTGTTTAAGGTTAGTAATAGAGCAGAATATTTGCATCAAGGAATAAAATCACTGGACACCATTACCGTTGGGCCCTCAGTTCCCCCTCCCCCTCCTCCTTCCATTTAAGTTTTATAACTTTTGTTTATTTAGTCTCTCTTCCAAAGTGTAAATGAAACTGCAAGCTATACCTAGAGGAAATGGCTGTGGGAACATGCCAAAGTTATGAAATGTGTGTGTAAATTTACCATTTCTCACACATCTACCATAGTTCAAGCTCTGAAAACTGACCTGGTTTTAAAGCAAGAGATGCTATAAGCATGCATGTTTAGTGTTGTGTTTGTTAAACCAAGGCATGTAACTAGCCACTAGATGGCACCCTACATCTTCATTAGAGGGACCATTTGACATCGAGTGACCCAGTTGATTTAGTGTACAAAACCCTGACATAATATTATTGTTTAACCTCTTCCAAAAAAGGTAGGTGAAGTTAAATGGAGGTGGGAAGGGACATAGCCCAAACTAGGTAGTTCAGCACCAGTGGTGCCCATATCCTTATTACTCTGGAATTAGTGCACTCAGTGTCAATGTAAGAGACCCACAGCCACACACAGCCAAATTCCTTTCAGGGACGTGAACTCAGGTCTCCTATCAGCCTGATGAGTGCCCAAATCATGGCGCTACCATGTAGTTTGGGGCCAAGCTCTCACTCAGTCTCTCCAGTAGAAGCCATGACTTAACTGTTGGAATAGGCACTTGACTGAGTCTTTAGCTTTCACGAGACTATCCTAACCACTAGCCTATAAAGTCACACTCTCTCTGTTGCTAGCCCAATGAATAGTGAAGTATTTCTTATAGCATGAAACCGCTTCAACCAGGGAGTTTGAAAAAGAGCCCCACCCCAGACTAGCATGCTCCCATCGAGGTTAGGAGACCTGGGAGCAAATCCCTTCTCTAATCTGGGATGCTCTAATTACTGGGTAGAGGGAGCGGTGTTACCAACAGCACCTGCTTCTTTATTATTAATGAAAAAAGATGGCCCTACGTGCAGGAGAAGGTTCATGGCTGAGACTTCCCAGCAGAGGGAGGTGTTGCCATCTAGCCCAAAGTTAGGTGTCTGTCTGCCTTTAAAGGTGAGGTTTAAGCTACAACTCTCCTCAGCATTTCTTGTGAGCGGCATTGCTCCACTCAGTATGGTGGGGTGTGACTCTCCCTGTGCTTTATATAGGTAGGTCACCTTGACACCTGCCTGTGGCGTCCACAAGGGGGAAGCATGCCTGGCAGTAGGCATTGCAACACCTGAGCTTGATGTTCCTGTTGTGCTGGATTGAGCCCTGGGTGCCCATTTTAAGCTGAACTGAGCTGCAGTTCTCAGATACAACCAGGGTTTCTCAGTGAGCAGGAACTAGAGCCGAAAACACTTGAATTTTAGGGCTGTCCAGGTCCGCTCCAGATCTGTAGTTTCACATGAGATTCCTGATACTTACTGAGAACAGCTTGGCAGGAAATGGGGCAAGATCCCCCCCCTTTTTGTAATAGTACTTGGGTGCTGGCAGAAACCAAGATCGCCAAAGAGCTGTGACCAGTTAGAAACACCAAAAATTTCTACAATGAAAAAAAAAATTTTCTACGCAGGTGGGGTGGGATTCAGTTGTTTTTTTAATAGGGCCTGATTCACTCATCCCCGTTCTTAATGCAAAAACCACGCCATGGTCTTCACCAAGCTTACACTAAAGGAATGAGCAGGGCGGGGATATGAAGGGACATGCATATGCAGAATGTCCTGCAGAAATGAAACCGCTACACCTGACAAAAACTCTATGGAAGCCATCAAAGGAGTTGATACAATAAATCAACATAGGGCTGCTTCAGCAAGGAATTTATTGCATAGTGCGAGGAAATGTAAAACCAAAATGATGATAGAGTGGGAGAAATGACAAATGTGCCACTCCATCTGACTAAAAGTATTCTATAATTTGGAACATGTGCACATCTTAAGTCCAGGCAGTAATAACAAAAGGCTTATTGGCAAGCATAAAGCCCATCCACAGAGAAGAATTCTTAGGGAAAAATGCTAGACAACACACTAGACCACCCATTATCACTGTGACGGTTCAATTAGATTGTGATTCAGCCATATACTTCAGAACATAAACTACAAGCAACTAAGACCATGGACTTCAATGGGCCTACTCAGGTGCTTAAATGTAAGCACATGCTGAAGTGCATTACTGGCTGGAGGCCTTACTGCCTTGTAAGACATTGCCACAGGAGGTTCATGCTAGTCACATGGTAATACAGAGCCTGACTCCAAGGGCATGCAACCTAAACTTGCAATGAGCAAAGGTTGCTAAGGCATTGCCCAGCTAACAGCCCCCCCGCTCCTTCCTGCCTTCTCCTAACTTGGAGGACAAAATATATGCCACAACTGTAATGACGTCAAGAGTGAAGTATGTCAACTACCACCGGGGGTGACCGTAATATAGATGTAAGCAGTGTCAGGAATGAGATATATTCTGACATCTGGTGGCGAACTATGGGAATTGCAGTGAGCCTTGCAAAATAAGTCTGGGGCTGATCAATTTGCATAGACACACCCACTGCGCCTAGCCGCAGCCCACATGGCCACTTCGGCTGATGAGGGAGCCCAAGTTTCTATGTTATTGGGGCAGGAATGATAAAGTGATGTTACTGTGATTATGTGAATGAAGGACTATGGACATATACTTGGCCCTTGTTATGATGGAGGGACTCGCCATCATCTAGGTAGCACTCACTGGGCAAGGGCCATGAGTTTTCAGAACACTGTGAGATTAACAGAGGTGATGGACAAGCACCTATACCTTTTGGTGAGGGCTCTGTCTGAGGGCCTCCCAGGCCTATTGCACCCTACCTCTCTCCACTGTGGAATATCAGAATTGAATTTTACTTCCATTAGGAGACTGGTTCTAGGCTGCTGAGTTGACAATTGCTTTGGGCTCACTGGTGCACCTGTACTAAGGCTCCCCTACTGTGAGCTGAAATCACCTAAGAGCTAAAGAAATCACTGAGTGCTGTCTTAAGTAGGGGGGACCTGGAAAAAGTACAGAGTGGCTGGTGCAGCAGAGCAGTCTGTGTGTCAGCTAGCAGGACAGCTAGCAGAGTGACTGGTGCAGCAGAGCTGTCTGTCGACTAGCGGAGGTGTGGGTGCTGCGGGCAGAGTGACCGGCGCGGCAGAGCTGTCTGTGTGTCGGCTAGCAGAGCAGCTAGCGGATCAACGGGCAGAGCGGTTCGTAGGACAGCCAGCGGAGCAGAGCGGAGCAGAGCCGATTGCGGTGAGAGCTGCAGCGGAACCTCACGGAGAGGCGGCGCAGTCGGCCTCAGACCACGTAAGGTGCCCCGTGCCCTACCCTCCATCTCCACCCAGGCTGGAGGTAAGACTCTGCCAATTGACTTTTGAACTCTGCACGGACCAAGGACAGAGACTCTTGGGCTCTTGGACTTTTGGGACTATTGAGTGACTTTTTGGGGTTGTGGAACTCAAGAGCCAAAGGGAAGGCCACGACCTATTTGCTGGGAGGGGGGCTTCTGGTTCATGGTTTGGTTTATTAACCTTGTTTGTGGTGTTTCCCCAATATAATGCCACATTGTTTCTCCCTGTTATTAAAAGGCTTTGGTACACTCAGACTCTGTGCTTGCGAGAGGGGAAGTATTGTCTCTTACAGACGCCCAGAGGGGTGGTATATGGTTGTCCCAGGTCACTGGGTGGGGGCTCGAGCCGGTTTTTGTATTGTGCTATTGGAATGGAACCCCTGGATACTGAACCCGGCCCTTGTTGCTGCCAACTCTGATGGGCAGAAGGGTTACATAAAATTCTTACTGGTATGGGAGCCCACTCTGGCCCCTTCGGGGTGGGGGAGAGGCGGGCGGGCCCTCAGGTGGAGTCTCAGGCAGAAGGAGTGGGGCTGGGGGTCAGGCCCCCAGCCAGCCCATCCATGTTGCCTGTCCAGCAGTGATTTAAAAGGGCTCTGGCTGCTGCGGCGGTAGCTGCAGACCATTTTTAAATCGCTGGACCTGGGCCAGCTGCCCCTTTTGTCCCACTCCCATCAGCAGCCTGGGGGAGGCAAATGGGGCAATGACATTAAAGCACACCAGCCTACTTTCACCCCTGACTATGCCAGACTGGATCTGCCCCATCTTCATGTGGAATGGAACAGCAAGAAGTACCATCCTTATCTTCCATGCACCTCTGGGCCGTAGACTATCAGACAGAGGCCTATATTTCTCTATGAGATGACCCAGATGGAGAAACTACTACTACTACTACATAAGGCAAAAATTGCTACATCTGCCAGTTGGGTGCGTGCAATCCCCTTTACTATTCTGCTTCACATGGTAGCATTAGCCAAAACAAACCTCTTAATGGTTTTCCTAACTCTAGTGGCCACGTTTGGTCAAAAATTAAGCACCACACCTGCGCGTTGTGATTTCTGGGGGTGGGGGTGAATCCCTTTATTTGTTTGATGCAATATCCTTAGTCATGGCCCCTTGGGTCACTAAGTATGCAAGGAACAGCGCTTGTTCTAACTAACATTAGAAGCCATGCACAGAATGTGTCTGTGGTTTTCACCAGTATTCCCAAATTGGACTATGACATAGCAGCCAGAGGGAGTACTAGGAGCTCACCACGGTACAACAGCCTTAACTGTGACTTAATCAGAATCGGAGTAAGTGAGCACATTTCTTTACCGTGGCACAATGTGTGAACAAGAATGCATCGCTCCGAGCCAGGGCGTGGTTAGATGCCTTGGCTGGGTTTCCTTTCAGAAATTCACACAAGAGTGAGCCCAAAGGGGCCTCCTTGGGCTACAGGCATGTGCAGAATGTACAGGAGGGTTCGCTTGGCTCTGCAGAGATAGACTGAATTTATTTTTACAAACATTAAGAGTTAGCTTCATTTATGTGCTGCCAGCAGGCTTGGCGGAGGATCTGAGCACTACTTCAAGACTTATTTGCTTACTTAGATTAGCCTGAATGAGTGATCTTCAGCTTCTCCAGGGAACCCTATGCTATGGTCTCCTAGTCAATAGAAGTGACTATTCTATACTGAAAGTTACAGTGTTTCCCCCCACATTCTCTGTAGCCACAACGTCATTGCAACAGTGTTCATTCTGAGGGCTGGTGCACACTGAAAACTGACATAATGGCATCTCTCATGGGTGTGAAAAATCCCCCTTCCCCCATGAGACATAGTTATGCCAACCTAGCCCACATGTAGAATTATTCTGTCGCCCTAGCTACCACTGCTCGGGCACATGGATTAACTACAGTGACAGGAGCAGGGAGTGTCTATGCTGCAGCATTTTCAGGCTGGATATAGCCTGAGTTTCAAAGGCAAGAAGCTGCAAAGGCCCAGCTCTCGTTTCTGCATGGTGCCTCCTGAATGACTGACCACTATCAAATGGGGTGATTAGGGCTCTGAGCGCCATCAGTTGGGGTGATTAGGGCTCTGAGCACTGTCATATGGGGTGTTTAGGGCTCTGAGTACATCTCAGGACTGGGCCACAATTAAGTATTTTGGCCTCAGTTTTCAAAAATGGCCAAGGCCCAATCCCAGACTTCAGTGAATACTTAAATACCTTTGAGGAGCCGGGCCTAAGCGATTCGGGGAGCTTCAAGGTGCCCATCTGAAGCCATATTAACTGATTTCCTACACGTGCTGAGCTCCTGCCCTCTGAAAATGAAGACCCTCGATGGTGGCTCAGATTGGGCACCCCAAAACTGAGACCCCAAATTATTACTTTTGCCACTTTTGAAAATTTAGACCTTTGCATTTTTGCTTAGTCACTATACGACAGTAGGAATGAATGAAGCAATTGGAGTAAATCAAGACTCACACATGAACCCTCAGTTAGTTCTAGCAAGGAAACAGACCTGAAACTTCTCTAAGGTTTTAAAGAAATTGAATCAACTCGCCCCCACTCGCCTATGTTATTTTTACTGGGCTATTCTGCACTTCGGGGTTTGGTCCAGATGCAAAGCTATGAGCAAGGTTGTTCCATCAGCATTTCCATGCCAACTAGAAACAGGCAGGAGCAGAAATCTTTCCAGATTCACAGTCTTGTTCTGGAAAAATGCCACATAAGGAACTGATTTTTGGATGCTTATCTAAATTGAACCTCTGAAACCTCTCAGCGCTTTGACATCACTTTTTATTGTATAGGCGGCTTTTCAGATTTCACAGCTAGAATGAAAAATTGTCACTTGCTGAAAAATTGACTAATGTACATAAAGGTATTTTACTTCTGCCACATTTTTCGTTATAGGGCCAGGCTCTTGTGTCAGGGTTTAGGCTTCATTATTTGTAGGTGAGAAGGATGGGCCAGTTCCCTAGCCTAGGATTTGAGAGATCTTGGTTCAACTCTCTGCACTGCCACAGATTTCCTGTGTGACCTTGGGCGAGTCATGTAGGGCATGTCTATGCTGTGTTTTAAAAGCCCACAGCGGGAGTCTCAGACCCCAGGTCTACAGACTTGGTCTCTGTGGTGCTAAAAACAGCTGTGTGGACTGGAGGCCTACATGGCTGTTTTTAGTGCTGTAATATGAGCCCATGTCTCTGAGGCTTGCTTCTGTGGGTTTTAAAATGCAGTGTAGACATACTCCTTGCCTCTCTGTCCCTCAGTCCCCTGGCTATAAAAAGAGGATAATAATACTTCCTTCAATTGCAGGGGGACTGTGAGGATAAATCTGTTAAAGATTGTGATGCGCTTTGAGATTTACTGATAAAAGCGCTATATAAAAGCTAGGTATTATTATCATGGATTTTTTTTTAAAAAAACTTTTTATTAATGCAAAGTTACAAGAAAACATTAACATACTACCTTTTATATTATTTATTATCACTTATTCTGCATCAGGTTAATGTTCAAAGAACCTGATTGGAAGCCCTTCCCCAAGTACATTAAAAAGGGTGACCATATTTCCAAATATTGATCCTGGTTTTTGGTGCTTCTCTTGTGTTCATGTAACCCACACACCTCCAGGGTGTGGTGTTCTGTCCCATGTCATGGCACTGAGACCACTTAGAGAGAGAGATTAATGAGTCTGCTACAGCCTTAGTTAACAGACAGTTGGCTTTTAGCTCATACACTAGAGCAGGGGAGGGCAAACTACGGCCTGTGGACCACATCCAGCCCCCGAGCTCCCAGCCGGGATTGGGGAAGTCAGGGGACAGGGAGCGGGGGAGGGTGGTTAGAGGTGGGGGGTCCCTGGAGGGGGCAGGGGCCCTCTTTGGTGAGGCACAGACTTCCCTACCCAGCTCTCCGTACAACTTTGCAACCCCAATGTGACCCTTGGACCAAAAAGTTTGCCCACCCCTGCAGTAGAGGCTCATGCACTAAGCGACAAAGGTTCCTGGTACAATCCTGCTCATCGGCGTTATGTACACACTTGGTGTAAAAGCTCTTTCTTTACCAAGACAGTCTATATTAATTTTTCATTCTAGATAGAATATATTTATAGGCAAAATATCAGTGAGACAACACATGGCTTGGCAGCACCTATTTGTTCCATTAGTTCACACTGCAAAATGTACCTGCTAATAGGTCAAACCTGCAAATGGACCAAAAGCAATTTACAAGCTGCGGCTCTGTAGCAGTGGGACAAAGACAGCAAGAGACCCTGAGCATGGGAACGCCACATAGACCAGGCAGTGTCTCTGCAAAAGGGGACTTGGGTAGATTGGGTCACATCAGTAACTGGGGAAGGGGCCTAATCACAGCAAAGAATGACTCAGCCACAAATCTAAGGGGGAGGGGGAGGTTCTGCACCCACTACCCATACCCACCAGTAACTAGCTATAGCCCAGTTGAGTTTCTGCTGTGGCCCTCTTTCTGGTTAAGAGTTATAATTAATTCTCCCTCACTAACTTCCTTTTTGTTCAGATGGCCAAAGCCTTTTCACTTGGGCTTTACTCACAGTCTTGGTACTGGGTCGATTATCAATTCACTTCCACATAGTTAGCTGCTGTTTCACCAGTGTGTTTCTGAAACATACCAAGTTGATGCCACGTAAGCCATCAGTCATAAAACAGCCTGTTGGCTGTCACTATTTGCATAGCATTGTTGCTGATTTAGAAGTTACTGCTACTATTTCCTTTGAAGAGCAGAGATTAGTTTGTAGTCAAACAAACCAACCCACCACCATAAAAACAACCCACAAACTGCTGTGAATCCTCCACTAAAAATGGGAAATTGAAGGAATGTTCTCATCTTGCTAGACGGAGATTTGAGCCTGCAACACCCATGGGTATGTAAGGTGATGTTGTCAAAGCTTGTAAGCCAGAATTTTGTCTACTTTGATTTGGTGGCATGAGCTCGTCATGCTGGGCCTCTCTCTTCAGCCCACGTGTTCTGTTCTCTGAAGGCAGAACTCTTGTGCATGCACGAAACCTGCCCACATTAGAGGAAGCACAACACGTGCTTGTGTATAAACCTGCCACCCTGGAGTTGTTATTGTAGGGTCCCTCACCAGACTGGTCTGTTTACTTATTATAGGACAACCCTAGTTTGGCAAAAAAATTCATGAGGTGAATTTTTTTTAGTACAGCAAGTTAAATTTTGGACCTGTCAAACTTAAGTCCTCTTTAAGGGGCATTTCATACAAAATATAACTACATATGTGCAGAAATTTCTGAATAACGATATGAGACTGCAGTGCTTCTCATTTTAAAAAGAAAGTTGTAAATTGTGTAGGTTCTGGATAATCTCTTGTTTGTGAATGATCATTTTAAATATTTACAAATAGTTTCATGTAGGGAAAATTAATGAAGCAATCTTATCAGGTTGTGAAAAGCAGGAGAAGATATAGTGCCTTATTGTCAGATGGAGTAAGGAATAGGCCAAGTATGGCTCGCTCAAGAGCTCTAAAGGGACTCGAAAATCAAAAATGACTCCCACAAAAAATGGCTCAAAATGAGTTACACCTAGCAAGGGACATACGAGACAATAGGAAGAGGTTCTTTAAAGATATTAGGAACAAGAGAACAAAAATGGACATGATTAGTCTTGAGACAAGATGACTGAGGGAGACCTGATAGTCTTCAAATATGTTAAGGCTGTTAGAAAGAGGAGAGTGAAGGGAGGAGAAAAAGTAATGGGATTAATCTGCAGTGATGGAGATTTAGATTAGATATAAGGAGAAACTTCCTGGAATAGACTTCCAAGGGAGGCTGTGGAATCCCTGTCCCTGGAGGTTTTTAAGAACAGGTTGGACAAACACTTGTCAGTATGGTCTAGGTACGCTTGGTCCTGCCTCAGTGCAGGAAGCTGGACTTGACCATCTCTTGAGGTCCCTTCCACACCTACATTTCTATGAACTGATGTGGTTCCACTGAGGTCAATGATGCTACATGGATTCACATCAGCTGAGAATTGGCCAATGCTGTGTTTATGTGTACTAAAGCTCTTGAGAGCTTTCAGAGGTCAATGAGGTTCACAGAAGTCCTGCCTTTACTGCACATCTGAAGCGATAACAGTCCTGAAATAATGCAGATCAGATGTCACATATTGCCCCATTCTGTTCAAGAAAACAGGTAGCTTCTTCGCATGATAACTAAGATCCCAGTGTGATACGGGACAGAAAGAATTACATGCAAGCTACTGACAATGACGACAATAGAGAGAACACTTGCTATCTGTTTGCCAATATTCGGAAAAGAAAAGCTCTGGGTTCGTTCCAGAAAAGCAGAGCATTGCCTCTGGGAGTAGATATCTGCCATGGAGTCACCACAGAAGAAATGGAGTGGAGAACGCACTAGACTGAACAGTACTTATTTGTAGACACAAAGATTCATAGTCCTTCATCAGCAAAAATTATCCTGGTCATTAGGAGTTTTGCTTGATTAAGGGACTGCAGAAACAATGAGGAGTCCTTGTGGCACCTTACAGACTAACAAATGTATTTGGGCATAAGGTTTTGTGGGCTAAAACCCACTTCATCAGATGCAGGGAGTGAAAAATACAGTAAGCAGTATATATATTACAGCACATGAAAAGATGGGAGTCACCTTACCAAGTGTGGGGGTGGTTGGGTCAGTGCTAATGAGGCCAATTCAATCAAGATGGACCTCACCCATTCCCAACAGTTAACAAGAAGGTGTGAGTATCAACAGAGGGAAAATGACTTTTTGTAGTGACTGTAGTGTAGGACTGCAAGACTTTGAAGATCTCAGGTGAAAAAGAATAAGCAACAAGAAATCCAATTTCACAGAAGAAAAAGGATACACAAAATTCTAAGTGAGTGTATGAGCTACACAGAGAGGCCATCTTGTCAGCACAAGAGCTAAAGACCAAGCTGTCCAGATTCCAGGAGTCTTCCCCCATCCCATACACACCGTACCTGCTTGTAGCCTGTCACGTGAGGACTTTTCCCAACAGAAGAGTTATGGGATTTAGGACCTGATGCAGCAGAGTCTGAGCACTTTGAAGTCTGTGGGTGTCCAGAATGTGCAGCATCTCTCAGGAAATGCCCAGCATCTTGCAGGATTGGGCCCCTTACTGAAACTCTCAATCATATGATATTAAAACTATAATATCAGGTAGGAGACATAAAGAAATAATAAAGCAAGTGGCAGGTCAGTTAATGCAGATTATTCCTCCATTTTTTTCCATTTTTGGCAGCCCTTAAAGCATTGTGCAAATGTTAATTAATTCTCCTCTCTGATTGGAACAATAAATCTCTGTTGCATACTTTGTATAATTCTCTTGAATGGTACCCCCAATAAGGTCAATGTACAGTTTCTGTATATATAATTTTCATATATAACCATATATATATATATAAATAAATATTGACAGAGAGAGAGACAGAGGAAGGCAGGCAGTCACAGGTAGCACCTGATTTAGAGAAGACTGTGTTTCAAATTTCATAGTATACCACACAACCTTTTTAAGTTGCTCAAACTAATTCATTTCAGGGTGAAATTTTGCATGTTTGGCCTAATCCTAAAGGTGATTTTTTTTAAAAAAAAGCACAATGCTTTTCACAACGTGGGTTGAATCATTTATGCAAGCAGATCAGATGAACATTTCCTGTCCCATGTTCCATTCAAACACTTTACATTAAGCTATTACATATAAAAATGCCTGAAAGGTAGAAATTTCAAGTTTGGCTTGTTTTGTAGATCTCATTTAGACTTCAAGCCAAAGTTGGAAGATGATCATTTCAGTCATTTTAAAGTTCTGAATATATAAATGAAGTATTTTTCTGCCAACACATTTGAATTTTTCTATTTAAAGTTAAGGATGTTACTGGCAATGTGTCATTTCAAATAGCAAGGACCAAAGCTATTTGGCTAAGATCTGTGATATAAAGAAAAAAGAAAATATAAAAAGGGGGGAGGGTGGAAGAGAACCAGAAGAAATGAACAGAGAAATACAAAAAGTTATTCATCAAGAGGAGCTTACAAACTCTGCTAGCTTTGGCCTGAAGGTGTCTGAAAGTCATTAGACTTTTAACTACCACAGAGACAATATTACAGTATTTTAGCTAGAGCTATGTACTCTAAGATCTTTAGCAGTGGGTCTATAGAAGATCTGCATGGGAGAGGGCTGCTACAGCATTGGCATGGTGGTGACTGTGTGCACTGCAGTATAGCATAGCTGAATATTTCTGGTTCAAGGTATTTATACAAACTCTACTGGCAAAGCTAGTGGACCTTATCAAAGCCTTAAGTTAAATGCTTCTATTTGTCCTTTCCCCCACTTCATAAATAAAAGTGTGTAAATGTAATGCAAGAAATCGTATTTAATTAAGGCTGGCAAATTTAGGAATGAAAAATGAAGCAATCAAAAGTCAAAAAGCTATGAAAAATGAAAATGAAAAATGAATGAAATGAAATGAAAATGAAAAATGAATGAAAAATGAAGCAATCAAAAGTCAAAAAGCTATCCTGGCACAATCAGCACATGACGGGAGGCAGCCTGCCTGCCAAGAGGCACTTAAGCACTTTCATTTATATTTCGGGTCTTCATTTACATGTTTCACTTAAAAAATAAGCATCTTAGTCATTCACATTTGTGATTTGTTTTGAGCATAGAACATTGCGTGTGGCATTTGTGTTTTGTTTGTCCACGAGGCACTCATGGCAAAAGAAAGGCTCCTTGAAAGAATATTCAATTTCTCTTTGCATCAGCCAATCTTCATTAAATGGTCTATAATGTGAGAAATACTCATGCTCGTTCATGTGATGGATGGAATGCCAATACTTAAAAACAAAAGTAGGAATGGTAAGAGTGCATTGATGCTGAAAGACCAAGCAAAATACAGTATTAGCCTGTAAAGGAGACCATTCTTATTAAGCAATCACAACTTTTATGGGTCACACTGCTCTCTTTACTCAATGATTTTGGTCAGTTCCCTCAATAATCAAAACTTTTTGCACATGCAAAATTCTCATTAGAAAAAGTGGTTTTGTTGACATTGAGGTTTTTTTTGTATGAAAATTCCAATTGGAAAATTCAAAACATTTTTTTGTTTTGAATCAACATTTTGAAAGTAATTTTTTTTGTTTCATTTTGATGGAAAATGTCATCCCCCCCCTCCAGTTTTTGGAAACCAAAAGTTTTCAATTTTCTGCTTTTGATTTTTGGAGTCTTGCCCCCAGACTTTCTCCCTTCTTTATTTCCCCTCCCCACCCTCTGTTTTCAGATGGGGTGGTAGTTTGAAAGTGTGCAAAAGTGGAAAAAAGATTTTGCACACTTTTTATGGTTTTTTCGTTAGAAAAAATTGGAAAACACTAATAGATTGTGAGAAAGTGTGGGTGAAAAAAGCTACTTCACACACTTTCTTGTTGTCCAATAATTGACTAAGAACTAGGAGAATCCTGGGTTCCCTTTCAACTGACCGGAAGGCTCACATTGTGAATCAGGCATGGATCTCAGTGCACCTCAGCCAACCCAGTTGTAAAACCAGGTCAGAAGCAAGACCCTCAGTGAACACTAGAAGTCTCTTCTGAGCTGGGATTCTCTAAGTAAATAAACATATTTTAAATCTTTAAATCATTTGCATATTGTAGAGGAAGAAATCTTTAAGGGGGCGCCTGCTCTGAGATCTCATCATATTGCCCTGTTGGAGGTCAGTTTACCCTGCCTTTAAAGAGGTTTCAGGACCTGCTCAAACCTCACAAACCACCAGAGTTCCATACGGATCACAGAGGAGCCACAGAAAACCAGAAATATTTCTGTCATAAGTGTGAAGTAGCCTAGAATTACTGTTTACCTGTAAGAGGTTAAGCTAAAGGTAACCTGAGAGGTGGACAACTGACCAATGAGAAATTCCTCAGGAGACAAAGGATTTTAAGTTTCAGTTTCTCTCTGGGTCTCTCTCTGTTCACCTCGGCTATGGGATGAACACAGCTATGTCTTTCACTATAACTATAAGATTCTATTAAGTATTGTAGTCAGTAAGTTTACCTTCTCTTTATCACTTGGAGAGTTCTCAGTGGTGAGTGTTGGCTGGGTGCTTCTTGATATTGTAAGCTTCAGCAGAGATATCAACTGTGGGAGAAAATTGCCTCGGGGGAGAGGTTTGGTTTCTGAATCCTTTTGTTGATTATGGTAGATGCTGTTCTATTGATGGTTATAAGGGATTTATTCCTTTCTGTGTTCTAACTTACTCACTGAAAATTAAACAAAAATTTCTTATATCACTTGGAAATTCTCAGCAGGGTTTTATTCCTACCAGCAGAGGGAGAAAGACCCCCTACTCTGTTTCTCAGAAAACTGAACTGACCAGTTCCCCCACTCCACTCCAGGGACCCCTGGGATGGTTGCCTAGCACTTAATGAGCCTATTAACTCTTAACTGCAAACCTGGGTTACTCTCTGCTATCCAGCAGGAGAAAACCCTCTCAAAAAAAAAACAACCAAAAAACCTTCAGTTCCCTGCCCTCAGGCAACTGAAAAAGACAAAGCGTGGAGCTATCACAGCTTCAAGACCTGCAGAACAAGTTTTTCCAGAGTGACCCCCTGTAGTGTTTAACTTAACACTGTTACCTGCTTTGTACTTGCTGAGGTCTTACCTTAGAGAAAACTGCTTCTGCAAAATTCTGTTTTTTAGATTCACAAAATTTCATCCCACCACTGCCAACCATGTCAGGATTGCCTCCCCACTCTGAACTCTAGGGTACAGATGTGGGGACCCGCATGAAAAAAGAAATAACCCCCACAAGCTTATTTTACCAGCATGGGTTAAAATGTTTTTTCCCCAGAACACAAATTCTTTTGTATTTGGACCTGGTACGCTGCCACCACCAAACTAGGTCTAGGGTAGTTTGGGACTCTTCTTTACCTTTCCACTAACCCCCCAAACTTCTTCCTTCCCTGGGAAGCTTGAGAGAAAAAAACCCCCAAACCTCGCCTGATCCTGCTAGACATGCCCGATCCAAAACCAGGATCTTACACAATGAAAAACGAGCAGCCAGCTTCTTAAAAGAAAGATTTTAATAAAAGAAAAAAGAAAGGAATAAATCCCTTATAACCATCAATAGAACAGCATCTACCATAATCAACAAAAGGATTCAGAAACCAAACCTCTCCCCCGAGGCAATTTTCTCCCACAGTTGATATCTCTGCTGAAGCTTACAATATCAAGAAGCACCCAGCCAACACTCACCACTGAGAACTCTCCAAGTGATAAAGAGAAGGTAAACTTACTGACTACAATACTTAATAGAATCTTATAGTTATAGTGAAAGACATAGCTGTGTTCATCCCATAGCCGAGGTGAACAGAGAGAGACCCAGAGAGAAACTGAAACTTAAAATCCTTTGTCTCCTGAGGAATTTCTCATTGGTCAGTTGTCCACCTCTCAGGTTACCTTTAGCTTAACCCCTTACAGGTAAACACTAATTCTAGGCTACTTCACACTTATGACAATTTCCATGGAGGTTCTGTTTCTCCTCTCCGGCTATGGTATCCAGCAACCCTTCCCTTGCGCTTTGAAGCATCCTGACCCCAGTGAGTGAGCTTAGTGGAAAAGAAAATACAGCTGGGGCTTTACTTATCCTATTCTCTTTCGAATGTGCATTGGGCTGGGCAGAAGGCTGGATGGCATGCAGCCTTTGGCCCCAACAGCCTCACGCTCTCCTTTTACCAATGCTCCCTGTCTCTGCTTGCTACTCAACAGTGGACCCCAATCCCACAGTGAAGCCCACAGGTGCTCTGATGGCTGCTGATGTGGCGCAAGGAAGACAATCCAGACCAATGGATGGAAGGCCTATTGGATGATCTGCTCCCTTGGAAAAACAGGAGGCTGCCTAACAAATGTACCAGGCATGAATTTTTACACCATAATTCAAATGCTGATGTGCCTTGTTGCTTATTGAATGAGGGCTTAGAGTCTCCTGCACTGTGATTAAAGCAAATAAACAAAAGTCACTGATTGTGTATATACAATATGGTACGATAAGAAATAGTCACAAAACAAAATTGTACATATAAAAAGATCCTGTCCTTCCATCAAATACTTGCACGGTATATATTCCCGTGGGTCCTGGCTTTTATATGAATTAAATTGTTTCCCTGGGTTTAATAAAGCTCATATACCAGTCACTGCAGTGTGAGAGCTGAAAGACCAAATCAGTATGCACTTTGCCTCCCAAGGTCTTTATCCCATTTTATTACAACTGACAGCCCTGCAAGAACACATTGAGATAGCAAACTCACATGTGTTTTGCACACTTTTTCCTAATTGACTGCTGCAGGATTTTCCTAAAAGTGATGACAGATGGCACTAATATCTTCTGGCCAAGATACATCGGATCTGCTCTAGTGGTCACCCAATAAAACAGTGAAATTCCAAGAGAGGATAATAATCTACTAATAACTGAAAGGAGAATGGAAGTGTCATCTCAGTAGAACCTGACTTCTGATGCACTGAACAGGTTAGTAGGACCTTTCTGTTTTATCTCCACATCAGGACAGGTAGATATTAGCCAAAGGAGAAAGCTAATGTGATTTTTGCACAAAACTAGACAATACAAACTATTAAATTAAGAACATACCTTTAAAAAGCCAACCACACAGCCCAACAGTTACAGCCAGATAATATCAACATGATTTGGCACAATGACAAATCCAGTCAGCATCAGCAAGTCACCCATACCTGTTGAAATCAATGTGAGTTAGGTGCCTAAATACTTTTGAGGCTCTGGGCCCTAATCACTATCCAAAAGGGATAAGCTCCCCACTGGCACAAAGAAAGGAGGGAGACCGCATAGCAAGGAAAAAATGGAAGAGAAGAAGACTCCAAAATGGAGAGACTAAAGAGTGCACCATAAAGACAGCCAATGATCACCTCTGGCAGCTTCTCCACTGAGCAGTGCTGTTACCATTCCAGTTCTAACCAAATATAGGGGAGAAGAGCAGAATCATCCCTAGAAACCATGATTGCTACATGGAGTAAGAGACAATCTCCCAAGTCTTTAGGGCCTAGACAATAAAAGGCTGTATATACAGTATTAAGACCTTGAACAGCATCATTTTGTGACCTAGCAGCCAATAAAGTTCATGGAGGGCAGGTGTAGCTTTGTCACCTGCTAATACATCTATATAAAAATCATACATGCACAGGTGTATGTATATTATATGCTACCTGGGCATGTCATTTAAGCAGCTTTAGTAGTAAAACATGTACATTGAGAGAATGTATTTATTTACTTATTTTACCTTTCAACTAAAAAAAATGATTGAAGGGTGGGAATAGAAACTGAATAATCAAGACAACAGAAAAATGTGGAGGACATTTTACTGTGGATTGCCTGGAATGGAGTAACATTTCTATTCTCTATGAGTAAACTCTTGTCTGTGCATTTCTGAGCAATGACATTTGGATTCAAACTTCTCTGAAATTCAAGTGATTTGGCATTTGCTATTTCAGTTTGAGCTCCTCTCTAATTTCTTTGCATTCTTTTGCCTGTGTTCATCTCTTTGTGTCAGATTGTGGAGTATCTTTCTGTTGTTGGTGAGCAGGTATCCTGCACAAGTAGTACAGATGACCTTGCTGGAACTACTCAGGTGAGAAACTGCTCATCAATGTAAGCAAGGAGCTCACAATCTGGCCCTTAGAGAGCAAGCGGGAACATATGCTGCCGAGTGAAAAAAAGGTGACTTCTTTCATTTGTATTTTCTTTAAAGCATCTTATAGCCCATTACTAATTGCATAAATTAAGCTACTTGGGACCACACCATTAACTTCTTACTTCCACTATTAAATGGTCACACATCAGCCCACTTGAACTATATTCATGATCTCAAACAACTTGAATGGGCTATAAGTAACAAAGGGCAGAATTTGTCTTTGCACACTTAGGCCTGGTATACATTTCAATTTAGGCTGACGTACCTAAATTATTTAGAAGTGTGAGAAATTCACGCCCCTTAAGTACAATAGCTATGCTGAACTAACTTCCAGTGTAGATGAAGCTAGACTGACAGAAGAATGCTAGTATAGAGTGGTTTTAGAAGCAACTATATGGGGAAGTATATGCTATACCCTTCTAGGAAACACAATTTCATATTTACAAAATGTTTACATTTAGGTTGTACTAGAGCATATTCTTGAAGATGTGAAAAGTTTGGGATCCACAGTCAAACATGGATCTGGAGTGAGCAGAAAACCAGCTCTTTGTACTTTTAAAACTTTTTCCCTCTAAGTGAGCGGATTTTTTATTTTTAAGAACTTCTTTATTAAAACAACCTTGGGGAATAAGACAGGTCATTGTAATTGCACATGGTAGCCAGCGGAGGGAGTTCTCAATGCAAAAAAAAATACGAAACCTAGTAATGAAAATATTAACATGAAAAGACAGTGTAGATTCAGATTTCTGGCTACACATGATGTTCTGCCATAGTCTAAACAGAATAACATGCTATGTTTTAATGGGATTTAAGTTTTGCAGTTGTGGAGACACCACTAATTTATCAAACCACAGAGCCACCCCCGCTTCCAAATTAAAAAAAAGAGAAAGGGAACCTTTTCTGAACAGTATGTTTAATCAGACGTAAAAGGCAGACAGACCTAAGCTGGAGCACAGCTTAGCAGCTATGGTCCATGGGCACTGGCTTATTTTAATCATGTAAAAAAATGCTATATCGCATACCTAATAACTGTAGGTAGATAGGTTTCAGAGTGGCAGCCATGTTAGTCTGTATCAACAAAAACAACGAGGAGTCCTTGTGGCACCTTAGAGACTAATCAATTTATTTGGGCATAAGCTTTTGTGGGCTAAAATCCACTTGACGTGAGCTCTAAACTCAGCTAAAGTGAGTGCTGGATGAGGTGCTGTGGGAGTTCTTCATTAATGTTCACTGAAAATCCCCCAAGAATAGCCTAACTTTCACAAGGTTTGTTTTGGACAAGGAAGAAACCACTGATGATAAAAGTAAACTCAATATGGAACAATTAGAATTACAGAAGGCTTTGATCTGGTATAGCTCAAGAAATGCTTATTTTCCTGGAGGCTATTTGCAGACAGTGAAAATGCAACAATAATGGAACAACCAATGAAAAGCAACTACTCTACGTTGGAGTCTTCCCAGAGACACTAATCATTCTATAGTAACAGAAATTCATGGAAACAACAAAAAAATGGAACAACTTTAATTATCAGATAGATGGAGGTTCCAGGTGGAACCAATTGGGTGAATGTCAAAACTGGTTAATTTGAAAGTCTCTTTATAATTTCAAAAGCTCTTCTTATCTTCCTTTGTCTGTAGACACTTGTAAGATTTCAGCACAGGCATTACAAATGCCCATTATATGGCATTCATCAGGTAATTATGTGATGACATTTTTGGTGAAGCAGGCTACTTATCCTGCTGTGGTGCTAAAGGGCTGACTGATGTTCTTGTAATCTTTTATCTTATGCCTTTCTGTCTCTGCCTCCCTTTACATTGTGCTAGAAGAGCAAATGATTCCAAGATTTCAGCTTGCTACCTTACTAGCAACCAATCTTTCTTTTTTCTTTCTGAACAGCCAGTGCTTTAACAAATATGCAAATATCTCATTTGACAATCACTGTGAAACTGTTTCCCTGAACAGGAATAACTCTGAAAATCTTTTTTTTTTAGGTTTTTTTGGTCTTATAATTTTGGCCACCATATGTTGCTAAATGTTACATTTCTTGGCATTGTATATTTAAACACTAGTTGGCAGCATGAAATTCAGTTCTGGCATTCCCAATGCATCTGACTGGGATGATAGAAAATCCTCATCTCAGCAGACTGGTTATTGTAACTGTGCTATTAAAACCATCTCTAGATGGTTAGTTTTATATATAAGACGAAGAAGACTTTGTAGCACTTTAGAGACTAACCAGTTTATTTCAGCATAAGCTTTCGTGGGCTATAGCCCACTTCATCGGATGCATAGAATGGAACAGAAGTAAGATGTATTTATATACACAGAAAGGAAAAAAAAAGGTTGTAAATTAGCATACCACTTCTAAGAGGCTGTTTAATTTGGATGGGCCATTATCAGCAGGAGAAAAAAAAACACCTTTTATATATGTTTTCCCTGCCATCAGCAAGCAAACTTCAAAATGAAAAAGGCCTTTTTAAACAAATGAGATCCTGCTGATGGGTAGCACAACATCTGAGTCCCAAAGGCAGCTCCACTGTGCAGCCAGGAACACACCTATTCACCTAACACCCACACACAGACAGTGGAGATAAGGAATGGAGGGGACAGGACAGAGCTCTCTCCTCCCACCTGTGTAAGCCAGGCCTCCGGAGGAGCAGAACCACTCCTGGGTGCTAGTGGATGAGGAAGTTAATTATTTAACAACTAGTTTGGTTCCATAGTCTCCAAAGTCAAATCCCGGTTGCCACAGCAATAGCCACACATTGCCAAGCCTTCCTGAGTCCTGTCAGCTGTGGCTAGCAATCGCTCTAACAAGCCCAGACTCGGGGGTTGTACAATAGTCCATGAACTACAGACATATGTTCAGCCACCTCCTCAAAACCAAATGCAATGACAGTAAGTTCAGTGATAAGGCTACAAACTTAAATGATCCAAAGGCTTTCAACTGAACAGCCATTCTTTGCTGGCAAGGCCTACCGTTAAGTTCTAAGCTTCTATCTTTGGGGGTCGAGGAGGAGGGAGAAGTAAAAGTCGTCAAGTAACATCTATATCATTGGAGAACTGTTCATACATGTCCTGTGAATGGATACTTGGAATATGAACAATTTTTTTAAAAAAAGAACAACTGTGTCATGCATGTGAGACCCCCAAATAGAATAATGGTTTTAAGACAGCAAAAGACAAGACAGATTTACAGAAAAAGACAGGAGAGTCTGAGCTATCATGAGCTCTTGCAGTGATGTATATTTTGAAGACAGAAAGGTCAGTTAATGCAAGATTAAAAAAAGATTGATCATCCCCCTTCCACAGCAGGCTAAGTGGAGTATATCTGCTTTTGACAAACATGTCACCAAACCATTATCAAGAAGAGTCTGTTGACTTGAGCATTTTCCTCTTTATAACATTAGTTGCGTACTTAATAGAGCTGGGAACAATAGTTTTATTCACTTCCATTTTGAAAACATGGTGGACAATCCACCGGAAGACATAGCATTTCTATAGTGAGAGCTATTTTAACAAAGAAAATGGAGTCATCATGTAAGCCAATCAGTGTGGCTTTCCTGCAGGAAATAATCATGTCAGAAAACGGAGAAATTGACCAATCAACTTTCAGTTCCAGTGGACTTAACTCATGATAAAATCTTGCTGGAACAAGATGATCAGCTCACAATTACACCAGAAAGACAGCTGCTGGCCTTTCATGAAATGACTCCTCCAGTTCCTCTCACTTTAAAACTTACTATGAACCTGAAATATCTTTACAGAGACACCGATAATAATTTCACTCAATTTTAGATTGCCTCTGGGTTCTTACTGAGACACACTCCCTTTTGATACGAGGGTTCATATCGCCTTTGCAAAAGTCATATTTCAAAACAGTTCTTGCTGACCGGCAAGTGCTATCGCAGATGTAACACAGATTTTTTAGCTCATGTACTGTTCTGGTTCAAACCTGTCAACACAGGCCAGGGAAATCATATGTCAACATGGTTCTGGGTAGCAAGTCTTCATTACGGTCCTCTTACTCACCCTGAGCAGCACCTTGCTTCACAAGTAGTCCCATTGGTTTCAGTGTGAGATAGCGTAACAGCATCTGACCCATGGTGGGAGCGTTAGTGTAGCTGGCATGTATAGTTACAGAAGGACTCAAGACACAGATTCCAGCTTCACCAAGGGTAGGGGTGGGATGTCAGCTGGCAGGTTCTGGTTTGGTCTATTGTAAGGAGAAGGACTATGTGCAAAGTTCAGATCTATATCTGCAATGTCTCTCAAAGCTCAGGGGTATTTGGACCTGAGATTCTTATCTGGGCATGCCTCTATTTATGATACTTAGATTAGCATCTCTTTGGCAGTGAGCTAATATAATGATTAATCATACTTATGATTGCCTGTTGGACCAGAAGCAACACTGAACTGCATTGACCACAATGCTTCCCCAGTTTTAAGCTACAAAAATAGCAGTAAGAGCAAAATTGTGTTAGCTGTCTCTGTTGCAGAACCGTCATTTGCCCAATCTAAGGCATCCAATATACTAGAGTGGTTATGATTCAGATAATAGAAAGTATTAATTTGGCCTTTAGATAGTTAGAGAAATAAATATTCATTAATTATTTGCTAATATGGAACGTGCTGTATTTGAGGAAAATGAGTGCACTTTACAATCTACTTTTATGGTGACCAGCAACTGGAAACACTTCATAAATCCACTGATTTATAAACAAAGGATGCCATTACTGAGGAGGTAATTTCTATAAGGATTATATGTGGTGAAGCTGTCAGTTGCTCCTGATAAATGATCACTAATAAAATTTTTGTTTCTACTGTTTCTCTATTTAAACCAATGAGAGCCTTTCCAAAAATGACACTTGGCACAGTCCCACATAAATCTTGCAGACATTACATTCATCTCGAGTCACTGCACAGTCCAACTGAATTAGAGAAAGCATGTTTGTTATTTAAAACAATGGCATGTTGCCATCTTGACATAAAAATGATGTTATTTCCATTAACATCTGACATGGATTTGTAGTACCAAAACATCAGAATTCACAGCATTTGTGTAAACAGTTTGAAGTTGCTCTCTGTACATTATGAGATAGTCTGCTTCTCTTCTGCTCTTAAAAGTATAATAATTATAATTAATTAGATTGCCTTCTGTTTTTAATATGCTTCAAAGAGGTGGTGTTGTGCCAAATTTTAGGCCAATGTTATTTCAAACTTTAAATAATTCTTTCCCCCAGCTAACTGTATTTACTAAACATTTAAATCCATTGTGCACTTTTCTGATAAGGGCATGTAGAAAATCTTATTAACAAATGAAACTTGGCTATAATTTCCTTTATACTACTGTATTTTGTGCACATAAACAGATCATATGTAAGGAGTGGTTTAAAAAAGGACTGAAGACATCTTTTCATACTAAGCTATCAAATTCATATGCAGCTCTCACTTTATGTGACAAGAATACACATTTTAAAAAGTCTTATGTTTATGCTAGTCCTTCATGGACAGTTTGAAATGCCTTATCTGGCGGCCTGAAGAAAATAGGATTCAACGTTTTCATCAGGAAGTCAAATAGGAAGCATTTTGCTCATTAGTCTAGTTCAGTCCATTGGAAAGGTCTGATAGGCTGACCTCAAGAAATGCCGAGCACTCACAATTCCAAGTGCTCGGTGCTGGCACTCAGTATCTCTCAGGATCAGGCCTTTAGTGTTGTTAATACACCTCTGTTACAGTCAACAATTTTAAATTAACATGGAGCCCTGTATGTACTTCGATAAGTGTTTGAACTTGTGCAGGAGAGTTCAACAGAGACTAGAAGGTTGCTTTAGAGCATGTCTCCTTTGCAGAGTTCACTCAGGCTCTTACTCAGGTGTTGTACCTATCTGTCCACACACAGAAACCTCTACTACGAGTTCGATGGTGCTTTCAGGTGGGGCTAACTGGCATGGCTGGGAACATAGGCTAGAACTTGGGTCCAGTTTTGCTAGCACTGGTAACCCACCCACTTTGCAATAGGGTGCAATGGGGATAATCCTCCATGTTTACCTCCATGGGCCCAGAAGGACAAGCAAGTTCTCCCACAATTCACTGGGAAAGAATCACAGAGCAGCTCAGCTTACTGTAGCATGAAGAACAGGGGGCTATGCTCCCAGAAGTCCTAGCAACACACACAGGTTAGTCCAACACCAGTGAGGGTGCAGTAACTTGGGGTTGGGCTATGCAAGGTGGTCACTCACCTCAAGGCTAGGTTAACCTGGGTGCTTAGACTTGGGTGATTAGCACCCATGTTAACTCTGCAGTGAAGCCATACCCCCAGGGAAGTGGCTGAATTGCTACTTTTTGGATGGTTAAGTGCTAGGATAAGAATACACACTGAGGATTGAAGAGATGGAGTCTGCTATGATGAGCTAGCTACATCCTCCAGCTTTCCTTTGACATTATCTTTTTATCAACAGATGGGTCTGCACTAAGCCCCCCAGACTTCAATCTCTGTTTCTGTCATAGACTGGATTCACCTTTACCTTTATCTTTTATATATATTTTCTAATGAAGTAACATGGCTCTATCACTAGACAGACATATCCATCCATTGTTCACAGGCAGCATCCTAGCAAATTGTGGTATGAAGTATACAGTCTTTGTATTGGAATATAAACAGGAAATTATTCCTAACAGATTGGGGATAAATTCATAAGAATGATTGTTTTCAGATCAACTTCTAACCAGGAATTAAAGGCCATTTTCCAGTGGTGTCTAATCAAATAAGAAACATCTATCCTGGACTCAGACTCTGTATTTCCTGCACCCTTGGAGTTTTATTTCAAAACCTCCAGAAATCAATTTAGCTCTTTTGAAGAGAACACAAAAGGATGAAACAAGAAGTTTATTTTCATCTGATGCTTTTTACCTCCTTGATGACTCAAAAATGGCTTCGGTTTTCAAATTTAATAATTTGCCCAAGGTATCAGTTTTGTCCATTAAGCTTTTTAATACTCACCTCTGTCTTATCATAGTGTAATGATCCATACTGTTGTATGGCATGATCAGATACTCAATTTATATACTAGACAGTCAGAGCTCCTTTAAGGCTTCATCTAAAGTTTATTAAAGTCAATGGAAGTGTTCCACTGACCTCAGTAATCTTTGGATCAGGCTCTTGGAATACTGATTCTACCAGTGAAACTGCAGGTATTCTACACACTGGTTATTTACAGCTCTTCAAAGCAAACACTCATTTTTATAGTTGTCAACCTGCACATTTGTGACTGGTACCATTTTGGCTGACAACCAGGCAACTAGACTGGAGACCTCCAGAGCTGAAAACACGCGTTGCTATGGGTTGAGGTAAGGAGTTCAGGCTCCCTAGGTGGGTCTCTAGCAGACTCATATCTTCTGGGGATGTAGAGGGTTGTGGCGGGAGGATACTACAACACACTCACCAGAGGTGACACATTGACACTCGTTAAATGACAGATTGGGGAGCTCTCAAGATCTCTTGCACGGATGCTCATATTCCTGGAGGAAATTAAATTAAATGTGTTCCTGCAGCTTTGCAGATGTGCAAACAGCAGATTTTACTTTAATGAGCAAGCAGAGGCACCACACAAGACTCGGGCCTCACATGTAAATCCCACCTAAGTCTTCAAAAGAAGGCTTCCATAGGAATGATGTGGTACACAGAGGCCCCCTGCAGAGAGCTGAACTGCACTCTGTCAGGTTTGCAGCCAATCAGGTAGCTAAATGGCTAAATTCCACTACTGAATTTAGGGAGCAACAGTGCATTGAAATAACTGCACACATGAAAAACGTCGTGTGCAAATGTAGACCCCAATCTCTTCTGAAAATGCTCTTGGTTTACCAAAATGACAAGCCATAAGAGATTCCTTAACACTGATGAAAGGATTCACAGGAGGATATTATTCACTCACTGTCTGCACCTTTACTCATCTGTGTTATACACTTTGAAAGACCGTGGGTCCACATCATCCTTGGTGTAGCCCCTGTGACTAATGCCATTACACCAGGGATGAGCTGGCCTCATATGCTTGTACAAAACACTGAAAACCAGACACTGCATCCTGCAGCATTAAGTAGTTAGTGACTGATTAAAAGAAACAAAACCTAAACTGGCCAGATGCTTTGATATGTAGATCAAAACTACACAAACACCAGATTAATGAGAGTCGTTAGGCAATACTAACGTTAACATGAATGATGGCTTTAGAATAAATAATGCTTCAGATGGCATCACGGAAGGCCTGTTCTTTCAAACACAAACATACACACACACAAATAACTTTGCACATGTGAGTAGTATCATTAAAGTCAATGGGACAACTTACACGAATAAAGTTACTCACGCATATAGGTATCTAAGAATTGGGGCCTGAATTTGTAAACAGATTGTGTTTGTTTTGCATGCTTATGTCAAATTACTGAAAAAATAAATTTCACCCTAAGTGTACCAGATGCCATAACATAAGGGGCTAATGTAATCCAGTGATGTACTCTAGAAGAAGGTGATTCCGTCAAAAGATCCTGGTGATATGAACCATGAGAGTGAAACAAGTGGTATATCAATGTCATTGGAGCCATTAAATGGATTAAATGCCTCTCTCTGCACAACAGCGGCATGTTTTATTTTAAAATTAAACATGATAAGCTCAGAGGTAAACTAGTTTATAAATACTGATTAAATGGATGTAATCATTTGTCTTAACATACCTGGAGCCGTTTATATCCTGTACAAATAATTCTCTCCCTGCCCTACCAGCTGACTCTCAGGAGAGTCCAACTAGGACCTAAGTGGCAAGTTAAGAAGCCATTTCCTGAAGATGTCAGGTGGGGAGGAAAATGAATAAGAGAAGTGGAGATGGGGGCAACATGGCTTAGTGGATAGAGAACTACACTGGAAGTCACAAGGTTTGGATTCTATTCCTGGCTTTGGCACTGACCTTCCAGGTGACCTTGGACAATTCACTTCACTGCTCTGTCTCTTTGTTTCCCCTCCTGCCCTTTGCAGGGAGGAGGGAGCCTGACCCACTTCTGACAAGGGGCTATTTTTGGGGAGTGCACAAACATTTGATTCATGACCGCTCCGTCAGTGAGGAACATTCCCTGCCTAGTCTGTGTGGGGATAAGACCAGTTATCAACCTAGAAAGATCTCCCATTGGATTGGCAGAGTGACCCGGCAGTCTACACTGAAAGAGAGAGCAGTGGAAGGAGAAATGAATAGCTGATGTCCCCTTAGGGTGCCCAGGGAGGGTCTGGAATCCCAAGGGCCCTTATCCCAGAGGATAGCAACATTGAACAGGGATCCCGGGGGAAGGAAATGTGAGAACAATAGAACAATAGGCACTATATTAATGGTACAATAATACATTAGAACATGAGATTCTAATGTATTATTGTACCATTAATATGGTACGATATTGTTCTGTTGTTCTAATACATGAGAACAATAGAACAATAGGCACTATATTAATGGTACGATAATACATTTGGGATCTTATGTCAATTTCAGACCCAGATTGCTATTGGAGTTTAGATCAAAACTCAAATCTTTAATATTAAGCATGGTAGCACATGGATCCAGACACTGCTGGATTAGCTCATCTCTGCTAGGTTTTTTTAAGCATATCTACTGTACCCATTCCAATACTACCATGTGTACTGAACTGGTGCTGCTGAGTTCCTGTTTGTCATACACTAAATACCACGGCACAGCAGACCCATTTCATAGTGTACGTATCCAATACAACCACTGAGTCAGAGCAACTTTTTAAAGCTGTTTTTAGAGACCTATCTTATGCCTGTTACATTAATCATATAGCAAACAAAGATATTCACTTAGAAAAACTCTCCCACATTCAGATACATTTTGCACAATGCTTAATGCCGAAATATCTTATGGATAATCATCGGGTTACTCTTGACAATGGATCTAGCAGATAGAACTATTACTATCCCACTTGGAAAGCCCAAATTCTACTGAAGCATTCAATACATCTCAAGTTCAGTAGGCCAACAGGACCATGAAATCACACAGCAATTCCATTTCACTAATGCAAATGTTTGAACCTCCAGCCACAGAAAGAACAGTTTGGTCCTTTCCTCAGCTGCTTCTTCCCTAGACACTCCTAGCTTGAATGTCTGAAATGTAACATTATTTAGCTACCTCCCGCTCGTTACTCTGCTGTGATTTTCTTGTTATGATGACCAATACCGAATGACTATGTGGATACACAGCACAGCATCCAGCTTCTGTAAGCCTGTCACAGGCTTCCCATGTATAATAAAGCTATTTGCCACAGCGGGTAACTGACCTGTCAAACAGTTTTATCTAGACTCCTTGCACTGATTGTGGCAGTGTAAACATTTTCCCTCTGTCCAATTTTTAACCTCATTTGCTGAACTCAGCTGTTCTAACCACAGAGCCACTTTGTTTTATTGCTGTCATAAAATATATTCAGTGGGTTTGGGTAGAAAACAAACCCCTCAACAGAATATGAAATATGACACGTCCCAGTCAGGAGGGGTTGGAAAGCGAAGGGGTGAGTGTGAATATTTCTCAGCAGCAGTTACGTTACATTGGACTAACTAATAAAATAATACATCGACCAAGTTATAAAACAAAACACTTTAATACAGCATGCTTTACTTGTCCCTCAACCCAGGTTAAAGAACATAGCAGTGCCTCTTTAACATAATTTATTAATACAATCACACCTGTCCAGTTATTTTCCTTAAAATGTGCAAATCTTTAACTTATTTCAAGGGGTTACTTGAAACTTGTGATGGGAATCAAGTATTAATTGGAGAAAAGAATCTTACTGTGAGCTTCACCACTGTGTGGCCTCTATGAAGCAAGAAACAATCTAGATATTTTCCAGAACTAAAGTGCTCCCATTGTAGAGGACTTTTGTTCACTGAATTCCATTGATTCTTCCCTGTCACTTCTGATAATGGCTCTTGATTCCAGTGAAAGAAAACTGTCATGGTTAAATGTACCTTGCCCACTTAAAGAGAGTATAAGCTATTAACTGACTTGTTATCCTTGAGAAGTTTTTAACTGAAATTGTTCCCTGTCCACTCTTCAGCATAAGCAGCGATGAAAACTTTTCAACAGATGCTGGCCAAAAGAAAAAAAAAATGAAAAAAAAAATGCTGTGGCTTCAGACCATCTGCATGGATTAAACGTTCATCAGATGAAGGAACTTTTCTGCACTTGAGACAAAAGAAAGTTTTCTTTATATCTAAAAACATTAAATTTACCAAGATATCATTTCATTCCCAGCTGTTTTAATCATATCTTGTCTGTCAGAGAAAGCCATTGCTAATTTATTATTTTTAACAAATCCCTCTAGACGAAATCAATGTGATGACGCTAATTTACAAAAAAAAAAAAAAAAGAATTGGTAGAATTTCCTGCCTGCTTTTCCAGAACTGCCTTCTCTCAGCTGGGGATGGGGGAAAGGTTCAATAGCTGACTAACCCCATCCTTCAGTGGCCAGAAAGGGCACAAGGAACTATGACCAGATTTCTTTAGGATTTTCATGTCATATTATGGTGTACACAATATACCATGAGTGGACATGTGATAACTTTTATTTTGACACCCTTGGTTCAGATTGCTAACAAGAATTAACTGGGGCTTTGCCACATGTCCTATGTAAGGGACAGCACATAGTTGTGCTGCTTCAGGAACAGACAGGAACAAACTGTCTCTCAAAGAAATGAGAAGTGGGAAGTGGAGCTTGAAGCATCCAGGTCTGCAGCTCCAGCACAGTAACTTGCAGTAAGAAAAGTGAGTCGTTTAAAGGGACAGTGACAGATTCATCTTACAAAGAGATGTCCACTTGAATGAGATAATTGACTATAGGAAAATAAAACCAACTTTACCTTGACAGCATCCTTTCAAAAAAGAATACAGATTGGGGACTGCCCAGAGGCAAAAACATTAAGAAAACCTGCTGGCTGGGGCAGGAATTCATAAGTAAAGTGGGAGAGTTCATTTCAAGGAGTGAAGGCAGAGTTTTTGAGTCATTTAATAGGATAACTCCCCGGATTAAAAATCATCCACTGAGTTTTCTGAGTGTATCCCAAGTTCTTCATCTTAACTACAGTGAATGAATCTCAAGGGCTTACCTTCTCAACAGGTGCCTAACAAATGCCTGCTTCAAATACAGCATCTTGGAGGTGTGGCATCTACTCAAGAGGCTCTTGATGGGAATGACACCCTCAGGCTCAACTCTTGTATGAGTTCAACTGGCTAATTTGATTCAGCCTCAGAAGCTTGTTTCATCACTGATACTTGATTCACTGATCTGCGGTGTATGCTAGTAATGCAGTGTGGGGAGCCCTGGATTGGCTTCAGAAATCAGGGATGTACAGCAATATCAGCCACTACCCTGAAGTTTTTAATCGAGTGGTTTCACTTAGCTTTGAAGACACTCAGGGTTAATTCCCTCTCTGTTGAAGTCAATGGAAAAACTTAAACAGCAGTTGGATTGGGCTAGAAGCACCTCTTCATTTGGCAGATTTATACATGCTGAATGCTGTAAGTGTAAGATCTTTGAGTTCGTAAGACTTTTAGTTTCTCGTAGCCTGAGGAGTTGAGTTATGTGAAAAGCACCACAGCTTACTCATGAAATACTAAGGAAAAACTAATCAAACTCATTGGTGCATTAAAAATATGCACAGTTACCACAGTGGCATTCATAAGATGCTGGGATTTTTGCTATTGAAGTTTGTTATACAGTACATTATGATTACCTATTACACAAGCAGTATCATAAAAACAACTAGAAGAAAAGAAAGGAGAATTTTCTATATCAAAGGTGTAACTGGGGATAAATTGTTTGACAATCAAAATTGCACTGCTCAGAAAATAAAAGCCATCCGAGCACAGCAATTTGCTTGAGTGTTTGCTGTGTGCAGTAACATCTGAACAGGAAATAACATCAGATGGATCCTGTTTATATGGTGGTTTATCTCATGAAAATTGCTTGGCCCTAACATCTGATCTTTCTCTGAGAAATCTGGCTTTTTCCTTTTTTCCTAAAAGAAACCAACCTTATTCTGGAAGCTTCAAAGCGGGATTATCACAGAGTGCTAGGTTGTATTTCTTTTAAAGAACTTTGTGGGATATTTTTAAAGAGGGAATGCGGTGTGGTTAAACTGTTTCTTCCTGATTTAAACCATCTAACTAATGAGCACTTGCAGGAAGTATAATCACAAGCATTAAACACTGCATGTTGTTACTGGCCAAAACATAAACCCCATTTGGAAGTGCTGGACAAGTGCTTCCCATTTATATTAGGAAGTGCTCATTCAAGGTGAGGAACGACAGTCCTGCTGCACTCTTCCATATCCAGCCGATTACTGTGCTCTCCTCAAGTTACCACAAAGTTATGCTCTACACTATTGCTCTGTCACTGCAAATGCAAACAGGCTTCGCTGGTCTGGAGAGTCCACGCTGCATGTCCAACAATCTCTCAGAAGTGAAAGTACATAATCAATCGTTCCCTCTTTAAGGAAGGAGGATAGAGGAAAGAGATGCAGTCACCCTACCTACAAGACTGTTCAAGATGGAGAATGGGATTTAATAGGCTACAATACACATAGTTCTTCCAAACATATTTACAGACGATTAACAACTGCGGCACACACATGTATTGATTATGTGGTTATTAATGTTAAATGTGGCCTTAGTGATTAATTGTTGTTTTACTGATAGTCATGGTAGTAATTCAAACCAAAAGAGAAAGAGAGCTCTGTTATCAGTTGATTTTGAGCCGACTTGCAAGACAGTTTTGTCACTGCCTCCAAAGTAACCCTAATTCATACCAATAACTGTTACACAATGCCAATCTCAGGATTATGGGAAGAGAAGATTTTTCTGTGAGATACACCATAGAATTGATGTAGACTCATTTATACAGGAAATACTTAAGTTCCCCCTGGTTTCCTGCTGCAGGACAGGAGCCCGGCTGCTTCTTAAAACAACTGGTTTATGGGCTGAGGTAATATTCCGAAGAAAAAGGGCTAGAAACTTAGGGCCTGCTCCAAAGTCTGTTGAAGTCCATGAAAAACCTCCCGTTGACTTCAATGGGCTTTAGGGTCAGGCACCTAGTATTTATAAAATGAAAGTGAGAGTCACCTTTGCATTCTCAGGACTCTTTTATGAGGCTGCACAATTCATGGGATCCACTGGCCAGCTCTGATTATGGTAATTATCTCTATAGAACAACTCTGAAGAGGAAATGTCAGTAGTAATCCTACCCCTATCAAACACAAAGTTTATTCTTTTTGTGGTTTTGCATAAACCTATCACTAAGTATCTCACACAAAAACTCACATGGACCCAGGTCGTGCCCTGCTATGAAATATTATTATTTAGTGGCATTCCAGTAGCACTCACAATGTACTAGATACAGTCCCACAGAGATAAGATACAATACCAGTCCCCAAAGAGCTTATATCCCTAAAGAGCTGAGAGGGAATTTTTTTTTTTTTTTAAAAAAAAACACTTCATCTATATTCAACCTTTCCATTATTACAGATATTATGACAGAAGTGATTCTTGAGTAGGGATTTGAAGGAGACGATAGTGGCCATTCGGACTGTTTCAGGGAAGCAGCATCCTGCGTAGGAGGCAGCATAAGGGCAGAGAGGGAATCATTGGAAGAACAATCCCAGAAGATGAATTAAATTCTCTTGTGACAGACCCTCAACAGGCACTATGATCGGAGACAAGTATTTGAAGTCCTTCGAAATGGCTTGCTTATTGTGATGAATTGGGGTCTGTTTCTGTTAAGTAATGAGCACCTGTGAGGTTCTAAGTACCTTTAGCTCCTGGTTGAAACCAATAGGAGTGGAGGGCACTTAGCGCTACATAATATCTGGCCCAAAGGTTTCAGAGTAGAGCCCTTTGCAATGAATATTCTTTATCAGTTCTTCTGACAGGCCTATGCTGTCAAACAAAAATGTCTTGAAGATGGAAAGAGTAATGGGAAGAAGGCAGAGCTCAGTTTGCAAAGAAACTGAAGACTTTTGGCGTTTGCTTTCTTTAAAAGAAATTTAGTGTTTGCTTAAGTGTTACTGATGTTGAATGGGGATAACTCCCAAACCTTAAACAGATCTTTCTGTGATCCACTGAGTGACTGTAGCACTTTCAGAATCAGAATGTTGTTGACACAGACCACATTTCAACTTCTTTCCCAGGAGCTGGATAACCTGCAAACTCATGACACTGGATATAAAAACAGCTATACCCTACCTACAATATTTTTCACCTTGCTTGTTGTTCTTGCCTATTAGGCAGTAACAACAACACAGTCTTTACTCAACAAGCAGAGCACTGCATAAAATGTTTATCTTTATTTTAACAACCTCAGGCCACTGAATGAGGAGGCAGGGGAACAAAATAAATCTGTCACAAAAATGCACACAAAGTGGTTTTTTTTATTCATGCTCAACTAGCAATGAAAAAAGGGCTTATGAACTGTTACCTTCAGCAATGTTAGTACACCTCTTTCTGTTTGTGCAATGTCTCCTTAGGCATCTGAGCATTGACAAGGAGCCAAAAATCATTTGCTTCAGATTGTTTCTGACAGGGCTCATTGTCCTCATAATGGCAGAGTGTGATAATAAAACTTTACCTTTTCACCTCAGGAATAACTTCCTTATTGCAAGGAGTGTTGTGTTTTGAATGGCAGATTTATGAACAAAAAGGGATGCCGGGGCTTACCCCCTAAAATGTCCCCTTATCACACACATTTATTTCTTGCAAATACGACCTTGGAAGTTTGCAAAGTGTGGCACAGAAATGGTTTCCAGTATTAACAATGGTGCCAGCAGCACCATGGCCAGCCTTGGGAGCGCCACAGGTAGCAGTTCGTTTGTGGGGTTGGAAGAATGACCCTTGGGTAAGGGAGATGTGGAAAGATATGGAATAACTGAACAGGAGTTTGGATAACAGGCAGCTTTGCCACAGACCCATCAGCATGTGAGTTTCTTACCAGACGAACAGACGTTCTGCCTGCTTGGACCTGAACCCAACAGGGCCCCACTAGAGAGAGCAGAGAGCACTTGGGATTCTGGTGACCTCCTAGCCACCAGGTCAGGGATAGCAGGGAAAAGGGGAAAGAGCCTGTCCTTTGAAGTAAGAACATAAGAGCATAAGAACATAAGAAAGGCCATACTGGGACAGATCAAAGGTCCATCTAGCCCAGTACCCTGTCTATCGACAGTGGCTAGTGCCAGGTGCCCCTGAGTGAGTGAACCTAACAGGTAAAGATCAAGTGATCTCTCTCCTGCCATCCATCATTCCCCTCTGACAAACAGAGGCTAGGGACACCATTCCTTACCCAGCCTGGCTAATAGCCATTAATGGACTTAACCTCCAGGAATTTATCCAGTTCTCTTTTAAACCCTGTTATAGTCCTAGCCTTCACAGCCTCCTCAGGCAAGGAGTTCCACAGGTTGACTGTGCGCACTGTGAAGAAGAACTTCCTTTTATTTGTTTTAAACCTGCTGACCACTAATTTCAATTGATGGCCCCTAGTTCTTCTATTATGGGAACAAGTAAATAACTTTTCCTTATTCACTTTCTCCATGCCACTCAATTTTATATACCTCTATCATATCCCCCCTTAGTCTCCTCTTTTCCAAGCTAAAAAGTCCTAGCCTCTTTAATCTCTCCTCATAAGGGACCCGTTCCAATCCCCTAATCATTTTAGTTGCCCTTCTCTGAACCTTTTCTAATGTCAGTATATCCTTTTTGAGATGAGCTGTGAAAGAGTTTATCTTCATTTGTTAAAGCCAATATGCTCAGAAGAAAGGCAGATAGGGACAGTTCCATAGAAGGGAAAGGCAAACAAACACATAAATGAAATAATACAAACAATACACAGTGAGCCCAGGGGCACATTTTCTAGGAAGGGAAGGGATGTGAAAGGAGCACCAAGTTGCCTGTGCTGCTAGTCTGTGGAACCACATTATGTTATCCATGCTCCCCTTTTCCTTCCTATGGCTCATGACATTTGCCTGTTGCTTTTTCTCTATAAGTAGACAGCAGGCTCTTTGGAGAGGAGATAGAATCCTCCTGTAGATGTATGCAGCTCCTAGCACAGTGGGACCCCAATCCTGATGGAGGCAGGGGGGAGAGGAGAGTCGAGTCTTTGGGAAGTACATGATAGCAATAAATTTATTGTTATTGCTGATTTACTAGGTTCCTTATTGTACTTATGCTAAATGCCTGGGGTGGCTGCTGCTTTGCATATGCTCCCTCTGCAACAGGTACACTAACGCCTACTGCCACTTAGCAATGGAATTACATAGACTTTTTAGTAGAAGGACTGATCCTGTAAATGCTAACTCACATAAGTAGATCTTGCCCCATTGATGTCAATGGCACTATTTACATGAGTAGGGGCTACTTGTGCAGAACTGGCCCCCAACCTGTAGACCTGACTTCTTACACCACACATGAGACGTTCAAAGACAAACTTCCAATCAGTCAGTCATCTTTATTCAATGATGTCTCATGCACCGTCACCCATTAGGTGGCACTATAGAGTAATACACATCACTGCATCCTCTCAGAATGTAATTTCCTTCCAGTTTATGAAAATGCATTATTGTGATCTCTGCATTAGCTACATTGGTAATAGGCATCTTAGAAATACTTTAAGACATTCTGAAGTATAGAAAAAATGATTATACATGCATAACAGATGCACAGTTAAACATGCGTCAGTTAATGCTAATAAAAACTCCCTGACCCAAACCACCACTCCGGCAAGTCTGTGTAAATGGGTAAGCCTTCCAACATCCCCTGTACTTCAACAAATAAAAATTCCAATCTTGAATTTACTGTAGTTCTTAAAAAAATGTTTGTGTTTGCCAGAAGTATGTGTCCCTTCTTAATTAATAAATCTTTCCATATAGACTAAGTCCTGCTTAAAATAGACTAGAACAGTTTTGAATACAACAGGGCTCAGAGGATTAGGAGGTGGGATCAGAAGTAAGCCACCTGTCAGACAGGATCAGAATTTAAGGATTTTCCCCCCTTTTCCTTGGATTTAACCAGTCACCGAAAAAAAAAAGAATTTCATATGCTGTCATGTTCCCTGTATAGTCTTGTTTTTGTGCACGTATACAAAGAAAGCTGGCCTCATGGCTTAAAGGCACATTTTCAGAGTCATTATCTTCCTTCTTCGCTCCAGCCAATGATGAGAAGGGTCCAGACTCAACTACAGTTGATTCGTTTCAGCAGTGATTTATTTATAAGGGGGAGCCAGAGAAATTCCCCCCTCGAATTTCCCCTTCTATACATTTTCTGGGGTTTACATTATCTTTTGCTAAATGTAAGGTACTATGGACATGTGTGCACACACCTCCCTCTCCCCCACTGCCTCTCAGTCTGTGGCTCTGAGTTAATATGTGGCTTTCTCCATCTGTGGAGTTCAGATGGCACTGCTAGCTAGTGAGATGATCCCTGGCCTTAGTCAGCTTTGAAGGCTAGATTGTGACTTGGACTACATATCAGTGGAGAGTGGGTACCCACGACTGATGTCTGGATGTATAGGAGCAAAAAGAATAAGCAACAACAGTAGCAATATGTAACCTATATGTAACCTATTGTTGAAACAACCCTCTGTACCAGATGAACGGAAGGTAGCTAATGTACTGGCAATTTTTAAGAAGCGCTCCAGAGGCGATCCTGGAAATTACAGGCTGGTAAGCCTAACTTCAGAACCAGGCAAACTGGTAAAAACTATGGTAAATAACAGATTTATCAGACACACAGATGAACAGGATTTGTTAGGGAAAGTCAACATGGCTTTTGTAAGGGAAAGTCATGCCTCACCAAGCTATTAGAATTCTTTGTGGGTGTGAACAAGCATGTGGATAAGGATGATCCAGTCAATAAAGTGCACTTGGATTTTCAGAAAGCCTTTGACAAGGTCCCTCACCAATGGCTCTGAAGGAAAATAAGTATCCATAGGATAAGAGAAGGTGCTCTCATGAATCAGTAACTAGTTAAAAGATAGGAAATTAAGCATAAGAATAAGTAATTAATTTACACAATGGAGAGAGGTAAATAGCAGGGATCTGCGCTGGTCAACATCTTCATTAATGATCTGGAAAAGGGAGTGAAGAGTGAACCAGCAAAGTTTGCAGCTGTTACAAAGTTATTCAAAATAGCTAATTCCAAAGCAGACTGGGCAACAAAATGGCAGATGAAATTCAATGTGGATAAGTGAAAAGTAATGCACATTGGAAAAATAATCCCAACACATGCAAAATGATGGGTCTAAATTAGCTATCACTGCTCAAGAAAAATATCTTGGAGTCATTGTGGATAGCTCTTTAAAACTTCAGTTCAATGCACAACAGCTGTCAAAAAGGCTAACAGAATATTAGGCATTATTAGGAAAAGGATAGAAAATAAGACATCAAATTTCATAATGCTACTATATAAATCCCTGGCACATCCACACCTTGAATACTGTATCTAGCTCCTGTCAGCCCATCTCAAAAAGAATACAGTAGAAACTGGAAAAGATTTAGAGAAGGGTAACAAAGATGATCAAAGGTATGGAATGGCTTCTAGAGAAGGAGAAACTAAAGAGATCAGGGCTCTTCATCTTAGAAAAAAGATGATTAAGGAGGGACAGGATAGAGTTCTATAAAATCATGAATGGTATGGAAAAAGTGAATAGAGAAGTGTTATCTACCCTTTCCCACACTACAACTAGGGGTCACCAGATGAATTTAATAGACAGCAAGTTTAATATAAACATGAGGAAACACTTTTTCCACAGACTGCACAATTAACCTGTGGAACTCATTGCCACAGGATGCTGTGAAGGCCAAACATATACCTGGGTTCAAAAATGAATTAGATATGCTCATGGAGGACAGGACCATCAATTATGATTAGCCAAGACTGTTAGGGATGTGACCTGATGCTGCGGGCAATCCTAAACTTCTAGTGTCGGAAGCCAGGAGGAAAAGACAGTGATGGATCACTTCAAAATTGCCCCGTTCTGTACCCTCACCCTGAAGGTTACTGGTGGAAACAAGATATGGAGCTAGATGGACCCAGTATGATCGTTCTTATGTTCTTAAGCACCTGCTTATCTTAACAGCACAACCCCAGGGGCAACATCCGCTGTGGGACTAGAGAGGCAGTTGTCCTCGTAACAATTGGGCTACACATTTACTGTAATTGTGAGCTCACATGTAAAAATTAGGTACAAGTTCATAAGACGACATCATAACCTATAATCATAACCTATAACAGCTAATGCTCTTGGGGAAAGGTATGAAAAGGAGACAGACTGAATTAGTCCAAATAACAAGGCCTCCTGGTAAAACTCAAGGGTGCCATTAAGATAATACCCGGCAAACAAGAGAAGTGTGGAACCAGAAATCTATGAACTAAAATTGGTGCGTCAGGAACTAGGCCTAATTAGTGGACAAAATAATGAGGCGATGGGCTATTATATCCACCTGTAACAGGGTCTGCTCGCCCCCTCTTCCTGCAGCCCACTGGCTGCCCAAATAAAGCTCAGAGAGGCTTTTGCTGTGCAACACCTGTGTCTTTATTCTCTTACAGTGCAGTGCCCACCACCAGTGGTGAACTATATACAACTTAGAGGCTTTGTTTGGCTCCTCACAAAGGCAGCAGCCCTCAGCCTGGAGACTGACCTTGCTCTCACCATTCCCCCTTCCATCTGGCTCCTTCCAGCCTTTATAGCCCTCTGGTCAGCAGGTGTAGCCAATCCACAGGCCAGGCATTGGGCTTTCCCCAGCCCCAATCTATCTCCCCTGATTGGGGCTGGCTGAGCAGGGGCTGATTGGGTGCCTCTGCACTAGCACCCTGTAACAGACCTCCCCACTTAAGCCAATGCCAGGCCTGGCCTTCCGTGGCCACACTTCGCTCGGCTGGGGACTGTCCCCAGGCTTTTTTGGCATGCCCCACCCACAACACACACATTGAGTAGGAGGTGGGGCATCCCACAAGTCCACACTCACCCAGAGGTCCTCGCACCACTCACATGGTTGGGCAGGTCGCTTTGGATGTTCTTTTTCGTTCTCTGGTGGGGGAGATGAGTCAGAGCCCCTGCCCTGAGTTTACCCCCCATCTCTGGGTCAGGCCCTCTGCCCCCTGAGGTTTGGGTCTCTCCCTTCTGGCTTTCTCCCTTCTGTTCTTCCTTTATCTGCTTTTCTGCCCCCCATCACCAGGATTCCCTCAATTGGGTGGTCCTGCCCCAGAGGCTTCATTCCCTCCTTGGACACTCCCGCAGGATCCCTGGTTTGGCTTTGCTGTCTAGGTTCCTCCATCCTGTTTGCTGGAAGCTGTGGGGACCCCCCTCTCACAGGGACTACCTCCTTGAGGGCCTGGTCCCCTCCTCCCAGGGTTCTTTTTCTCCCATGCCTCGTTGGTCCCTTCCCCGTGGCCTCTCTTCCCTTTGGGGGAGGGTTCCAGTCCACCCCCAGGACCACACGGTAGGCCAACCCCTCTATTACCCCCACCTGCTGCCAGGTAAACCTCCCCCGCACCTCCAGGGGTACCTGGGCCACGGGACAAAACTCCTCATCCCCGTGGATGCATTTCACCCGCACCCATTTCCCAGGGATGAGCCAATGCGGCTTGACTAAGCGCCGCTGTATGAGGGAACAGGCTGATGCCGTGTCCACTATACCCCTCAGGGGCTTCCTCCCAACATGCACCAGGATAGTGGCCAACCTGCGCCTCTTTCTCCGCCCCCCCAATCCCAGTCCAACCGCAAAAGTCCACTGCCCCCCAGTCCATCACTGGGCAGTCGCGAATTTTGTGTCCCAGCCATCCACAGCGCCAGCACACCAACTGCGCCAGGTGGCTGGGTGTTCCCTTGGGCTCCTCCTGACACTGGTCAACTGGTTTCCCAGCGGGGTGCTCCCAAGCCTTCCTGCATCCCTCCATGTCCCGCAGGGTCCGACACTCCTTTGGGGGGGAAGTCTGCCTCAGTGTACTCCTCCGTCCGCTAGATGGCAGCTTCCAGGGTGGCTGGCTGGTGTCGCCACACCCAGATCTGCACATTGTCTGGGTGGCACTGAACAAACTGTTCTAGGACCACTTGGTCCATTATTTGCCCCACAGTGTGGGCATCAGGCCTCAACCAGAGGGTTGCCCAGTCCATCAGTTTTTGGGCAAAGGCCGGGGCCGCACACCGCCTGCCCACCGGGCTGCCCGAAACGTCTGCCAATGTTTCTCGGCCGAGAGTCCCAGGCGGTCCAAAATCACAGCTTTGATCTCTGGCCTGGGTATCTGTCAGGGCCATATATGCCGCCTGTGCTTCTCCAGTCAGATAGGGGGCTAACCGCAGGGCCCAGGTTGTCCGGTCCCATCCCATGCCCAGGGCCACCCACTCAAAGGTGCCCAAAAAGGCATCAGGGTCATCCGTTGAGGCCATCTTACAAAGGCTGAGGCCTGGGACCCAGGTGCCCTCTCCTCCTGCAGGACTCACCACTCGTTGCAGGAACTGCTGCTACAGTGTTGACTGCTCCTTGATAAAATCCTGCAGGGTCTTCTGCTGCTCTACCTGCCAGGCAAGTAAAGCCTGCCTCTCCACCTGGTGGGACTGCTGGAAAGCCTGAAGCACCTTCTGGGTCTCCACCTGCTGCTCGGTGAGCCACTGCAGGGTCCCTTCCATGTCTCAGGTCACCAAACTGAGTCTCTGGCTGTAGCTCCCGGACAAGTCCCCACATGTAACAGGGTCTGCTCGCCCCCTCTTCCTGCAGCCCACTGGCTGCCCAAATAAAGCTCAGAGAGACTTTCGCTGTGCAACACCTGCATCTTTATTCTCTTACAGTGCAGTGCAGTGCCCACCACCAGTGTTAAACTATATACAACTTAGAGGCTTTGTTTGGCTCCTCACAAAGGCAGCAGCCCTCAGCCTGGAGGCTGACCTTGCTCTCACCATTCCCCCTTCCATCTGGCTCCTTCCAGCCTTTATAGCCCTCAGGCCAGCAGGTGTAGCCAATCCAGAGGCCAGGTATCGGGCTTTCCCCAGCCCCAATCTATCTCCCCTGATTGGGGCTGGCTGAGCAGGAGCTGATTAGGTGCCTCTGCACCAGCACCCTGCTACACCATCATACCCTTTGTGGGCTTCACTATCCTGGCTGCCACCCTCACCATCTCCTGGGACCTTGGACCTTCTTCATCCTACTGCTGAGAGCTGTCCTGACCAGACCAGCTGGGGAGAGACCCAGATGATATTGCCACCTCTACTGAATCCCAGCCACCACTCGGTACGTGACTTTTTCATGCCTGCCTCACCTTCTTTCTATGGCCCCCATCTCATTTCTTCTCCCTCTTCTCCCTCTCCTTTTTATTCTGTTTAATAAGAGTCAGGCTTAGTTGGCCAAGACTGCATATTTTGCAACACTGTTGTAAGCTGGCTGGAACCAGAAAGAGGCCACTAAAAACACTGCCTTACGTAGCCTGATCCTGGTACAAGTTTGCCAGGTCTCGGAGTGGTTGATAAGAATGTGTGCTGTGCCGGTGTTTTTCCAGCAGTGAGACCACAGGTGAGTGAATCTGCATTTTCCATCTTTGCAATTTTTGTGTGCGTTTGTCTTATTTTGTCTGTTCAGAAAATGGGGTCGGACTTTAACAACATCAACAACAGCTCGAACCCATCTGAACTCACTTCTCTCTTCCCCAGAAGGACAGTTATTGCCATCTTTAATATCACCTAAGAGGCTGTCAAATAGGTTATTTTCCATCTAAAACCTCTTTCCAGCTGAAGGGAACAAGGGATTTTTCTGTATCTTTAATAAAAGCTTGAAAGGATTTTCAGTGATGTGTTTGCCATGATACTAAGCAAGCTCAGGCCTCTGTACACCAAACCTCAAACCTAGTTTAACACTGTTTAAACTTGGAGAGTGACTGAGTTATGTTAACAACTTTTTGCCCATTTATTCCAACTAAATTTAATAAAACACTCCTCAGTGTTAGTCTGCACCTCCTGTCCCTGATTTTCAGAGGTCTAAATGCTCCATTATGTCTTCCACTCTTTGCCCCACATTTAGACATGGTTATTAAGAAAGCAAACTTTGCTACCTAGGGAAGGATGCATTTACCCCCATTAAGTGAATGAGCTGTGATGTGTTTTGTTTCTTTTAGAGGAGCAGGTGAACATTATTATTTCTCTGAGTGTTCCAGGAGAGGGCGGGACACTTCATGGGGCATGGTTTTGGACAAATTCAGGACTGGGAGTGTGGTGGGGGTCACCTCTGCATAAGGTAACTGAGTGATAGAGACTAGAATGAGGCTATCATGTTGCAGGAGGCTGCTGGGGTCAGAGTGCTGAACTGGGGCACATAGCACACAGACACTCAAGGAGCTGCATGCTTCTTCGCTTGCTGTTAGAGCACCCAGAGTTAGAGCACCCAGAGCAGTTAGAGCACCCAG